>JABMIG010000068.1:579318-645789 GCA_013187285.1 Cyclotella cryptica
GCCTGTGTGAGGTATCGCGAGTGCGAGCGAGGGGCTGCCATGGCAGGAGCGGGTGAACTGCCGGAGCGCGTTCGAGAGGAACCCAGGACGTGGTAGGTTCCACGTCCGTGCAGGAAGGAACGAGAGCCGCCCAATGGTCGGAACCACTGCATTGGCAGATCGAACCCATGGCGACCGGATACGTACCTTGGGCGCGGGAAAAGACGGAGGACATGGTGGAGGAGAAGCCGGAGCGGACGCGCAAGCGGAGGGAAAAGGGGAAAACTTTTTCGGAGGGAGTTAGCCTGGAGGAAGCTAGCGTTTCGATTGGTCGGGTCGGTCGAGCAATCGAAGGAGAGGATTAGTGAGGACATGAGTGTCCACGCAAAGATGTGCATTGTAAGATGGCGGTGTGTGTGGTGCTCCCGCTCATTTTGTCGTCTTACAGGCAAGTGAGAAGACAGTCTGTACTGAGTAGGATAACGTTGTACGTAAGGGTATGGAGATCCTACGTGCTACGTCTGTCTAGTGTAGTCCTTAGCTGGCTACAGATAGGGCGATACGACGCGTGTGCAACTAGGCAGCTGTCTTGGCAGCTGGCCCGAGTCTATCAAGGAGCAATTGGGAGTGTTAGAGTTTCAGCCCAAGTTGGAATGGACGTCACCATCATTTATCACTGGAAAGCAAGACGGAACTGTACTCTTTCTCACTGATTTTAGAGAAGTAAATGAACGACTAGTTCGAAAGCCGTTTCCATTACCCAAAATCAGTACAGTCCTGCAAGAGCTAGAAGGATTTACCTACGCACAACCCTAGATTTAAACATGGGTTATTATACCATTAGATTGGATCCCAATTCATCCAAAATATGTACCCTGATTTTCCCATGGGGCAAATATTCCTACCTCAGATTGCCCATGGGCATCCAGGTTCGCCAGACATCTTTCAAGCAAAAATGTCAGCACTAATGGGAGCCTTAGAGTTCGTATGAGCTTATCTTGATGATTTGTTATGCATCACAAAGGCAAACCTGGAAGACCACCTCGACAAATTGAAAATGGTGCTTACCAGGCTATGTGAGGCGGGCTTGCAAATCAACGCCCAAAGTTTTCATTCTGCACCTTTGAAACAGAATACCTAGGTTATACCCTCACACGAATAGGGATTAAACCACAACAGAAAAAGGTACAGGCGATTCTTGCGATCTCATTGCAAAAAAATGTCAAAGACCTTGGCAAGTTCCTGGGCATGGTCCAGTAATATAGAGATCTTTGGGCAAGATGCAGCAAAGTGCTTACCCCAATCACCTCAATGGTAGGAGAGTTTGGTCACACCAAGGTCACCTGAGCCAATAAGACAAAGAAACATCCATGGTGCTGGGACATGGTGCATCAAAAAGCATTTGCTGATGTTAAGACTTCAGTTGCCAAGGATGTGTAGTCTTAGCATATCCTGATTACAGAGGGTCGAAGATCTAGCTAAATCTCATGGTTAACTCTGTTCACGTTAATTATGAGTTTAGCTATATAATCGATCTCTGTGAGCTCTGACTGTGTGGCTCTTGTGTGAATGCACACGTGCGTGTGGCATGATTAGCTTACACGTGTAAGCAAGATCATCACACCCTTGCAAGAGCCTAAAGGCTGTGCTCATGCAGCCGCTGCTTGGGTGTGGCTTTGTTGTTGGAAGCGTAGCATTTCCACAGCTAAGATAGGAGTGATGAAATCCCGGCGGACTTTTTGGTGGTGCTTGGCTGGATGATGTTTCGTCCAATAGTCTGCGTAATTTAATTTGCCGGGTCGCCAATAAATGCGAAATTGTTCTTGGCATTCGCGATCGCGAAGCCAATGGAAACGCATGTCCATTGCTTTGGTTCTTTTGGGTTGGATCTTACCATTGCAAACAGCTTCGGCGGTGGAGTTGTCTGTTTGCAGTGGGGTAGCTGGTTGCTTGTGCCCGAGCTCTTTGAGTATGATGCGGATGTAGACCGCTTCCCGCGCGACGATGTATAAAGCTGCCAATTCGGCTTCGGTTGCTGACGCCATGACATGCTTGATGATGTGTGCTATGTTTAAAATGGCACCATTGTTTGGCGGTGTTGCTGTTGCAGAGGAAAGAAAGAAATGTCCGCCAGCTCGGCTTCTAGCTTTAGGCTCACTCAGATAGCTGGCGTCACTATGGACGGCGAGGACCATGTCACTTGCATGATATGTGATGACGGCATCATCTTGAGTTGCAATGTAGTCAAGGAGCTGTTTTGTTTGTTCCATTGTGTCGGTGGTAGGGTTGGCTGACTGGGATGCAATGGCGCTGATGGGGCATAATAAGGTAGGATCGACTGCCCGTGCCAGGTAAAAAAATTTACCACAGACTTGTTGGATGAACTTCTTGTCGGCTTTGTTGAGGGGCGCCGCGGTTGATGGCATGACGGCAAACTGCTTCTTGGCCCCGTACTTGATAGGTTTGCATTGGAAAGGTGAGTGCTGAGTCTCGGTGGAAAGATGTTGGAACTGTTTGAGTGCCTTGTCCTTGTAGCCTGGCATGGATAGGTGCACCCTGCGCTTAGTGTAGTCCCAATCAATTGTGATGCCGATGTAACGGTTCCCCAACCAATCTGTGCTGCATTTGTAGTGCTGTTCGATGACGGATTGCAGGTGCAGTGCATGCTCCTTACCTATGTATTTCACCCCAAAATCATCCACTACTAGGGTGAAAGAGATGGGTCTGGTTTTGTGTGACCATAGGCCAGGCACTAGTTTTGATTGGAAATACCCGCCTTGTTGAGGCGTTTTGCAAGGAGCACATTTGCAATGAGGCCTCCGTGCGGAAGCCCGTACATACCTTTGTTGGCTTGTAAGTATATGGAACCGTCGGGTTCGGCTATGTCCTTGAGTTTGTACTCGTCTATGATTTCCTGTGGGATGTCCCTGATGTTTAATCGAATGAACTTGGGGCGTTTTAGCGGAGTGTTAAGATAAAAGTTGGAAATATCCATGGTCATAAACCTTGCCCCACGTGAAGAGATGACACTGTTGAAGAGCATTTTGGCGACCAGCATGTCGGCTGTAGGGGTGGCTACTTCCCCGGGGTAGTTGATGCAATCCCCCCCAACCACAAATCGGGTTCTGTTTGGTTCCTTTTTCTCGGGTCGGACGGTGCATACGAACGTTCCGTAAGTGACATCTTTTCGTCGGTTGGGAGGAACCGCTGCTTTGGGGATGAAAGTGATGGTTTTAGTGCCTTTGACTCTTCCCCCCTACTCCATTTGCTAGACGACCAAATTCGTTGGCAGAAGAGAGGGTCCAATCCGCGTTGTAATTGGGATGGCGGATGAGTTGGCGGTAATTGAGCATCTTACCGGTGGCTTTGTCCATCACTGCTCAGGCTCGTTCGACATCATTCTGGACTCTGGTGATTCTCTGTCTCAGTGTGGTGGCAGCCGGTGTGGGCTGGCGGAGTCTGGATGTCCTGGTGCGGGTGTTCAAAGCCGGAGGCGCGGACAACGATGCTTTGGCTGCTGTTTTTGCACGTGTGTTCATGGCTGGCGTAGTGTGGGCAGGCGTGGGGGTTGGAGTCGGAACGCGTCGTCGCTTTTTTTGGCTTGGAATTGGGGGCGGCGGACGGCTGACTGGGTGCACAGCAGTTGACAGTTGCTTTGCGAGTGCACGCGTTACGCGTTGGTTGTCTGCTGCTACAGGTGTGGTCTGTGGGATGATGGCCACCCTTGGAAGTGGTTGCTGCTGCTGTTGCCTGCTTTGTTGGATCAATGTTTGCAGTTGGGCTGGGTGTGCCGAGGCGTCTTGTAGCACGGTGTGTAATTGCTGCAACTCGTGGTTTGATTGAAAGGCGGGGAGGCCTTTAAGTGTCTCGATACAAGAAGAGATGGCCGTCATAATCTTGTCTTCGGGCTTGACGGTAGGGTTCGTGCTTCGTTTGTGTTGGAACTCCACAGTGTCACTGAAACGGTCACTGTTGGTTGCCTTGATGTGGCACTTGTGTGTCCTGTAATGTTCGGGAGAGGTGCAGATATACCTACCATCCACTGAGTGGGACGCCCAGGTCCCGCGGGCATCAGTCTTTTCGTGGACTTGGACATTACATCCCATGGGGGCGAGCGGCATTTTGTTGTAATCGAAGGGGCCGTTGAGATGTGCATAAGCTGAGACGGTGGGAGTGGCGTTGGATTGTCGGAGGAGGTTGATAGTGATCTCAGCCTGTGGCAGTGGTTTGTCCCAGTACCGTAGAGGGAAGTCGTCAGCTGTACCAGCCAGGATACTTAAGAAGTGCGATTTGAAGTTTCTGATGGCCACTTCGGCTGCATTGCGTCGGTGACATCCGGGTGGAACAAGCTCATAAGCCATGCGATACTTGGTAGTGATGAGGTCCTTCATGGCTGCCGAAATCTCATTATCTAAGACGTGCTTTTTTGGTACAATACCGGCGAGTTTGAGCCGTAGGAGAAGTTTTTCATAGGCTCTCGTCAATTCGGGATCGGTTCTGTTCTTGATGGGTTCGACGAGGATGCCGCTGCTGTCGATGTCTACTAAAACCATAACGTATTTGTGGCATGATTGTGAACGGGTGGGGAATTGTCCCGTTTGGTCTGTAAAGACGGTTTCCCGCACATCATAGACATTGACAAAGACGTCCTTCACCTTCTTGCCACGTAATTGGTTGGAGTGGCTTTCTTCAAATGGCTTGGCCTTGGTTGAGCGTACGTTCTTCCGCGTTTGATTGAGGTGCCCCTTAGGGGTTTCTGTGGTCTCGGGGTAATATTTCTTTACGTTGGCTTCAGTGAGGAGGGGCCACCCAACAAAGTTTCCTGCTTTGATGGCCTTGAGCCAAGTTGACTTGACTGGGTACCCGCAGACGGCGTGCATCCACTTGATTGCTTGCTCTGTAGATGGCAGGTCATACACGCTATTTGCCTGTTGAAGCGCTTGTTTGGCTCGTTTGGAGGGCCGGCGTGGTTGCCAAGTGCCCTTGTGTTGTGTGAGCGGGATGCGATACCGGCCATGGTCGTCACGGACTCCAATTAAGATGGGTGCACCCTTGCACGTGATTAACACGTCTTCTTCTTTGTGAACGGTCACCCCATCCTTGGTGAAAATGGACAACGTGCCATCGTCTGATACCTTGCCGACACTCATGAGGGATTGTGGAAAGTCGTGAAATGTGTCGGCCTTGGTTGCTGTTTTGGAGAGGCCAGGGAAGGGCAGCCGTGATACGTGAGTGGCGGCGCTGATGTGACCGTTGGCTACCGCTACTTGTTTGGAAGACGAGCGAAGGATAGGCAGACGGGCTGCTTTGCGGTCAGCCTCGTTGAGGTAATGGCCATCTGCACCTGAGTCGTAAGTGATGGATGGCACTGCCTCATGTGAGAAGAAACGTGTCTGCGATATGTCGTTCTGGAAGTGGACGTGGTTGGCTTGTTGGAGGGAGTGGAGAGTGCGGCGTACTGATGCGACGAGAGCGTGTCCAGTGTTGCGCCCGTTCTGTAGGATGGACAGGAGGGGTTTGGGTCTGGTGTGGCGTGCTTGGACCGCCAAACTCTGCCGGGAGGGATTGGCTTTAGCCATTGCGGTCCGCTCATCCTATGCCCAAGTGATGTGGTGGTCGAGGATGGCGTGGTCGGCCAGTTGGGTCTGTCGTGCCAGTTGGCGGGCGGCGAAGCGTTTAAGTGCTTTGCATTTGTGTTGGCTGGGGATACAAGGAGTACTAACAGCATCGCTGTGAGAGGTAGTAGCTGTGGGAGTGTTGGGTGGGTCTGCAGCGTATTCAGGATGAGTTGAATATAGTTTACTAAGTGTGGAATAAAATTGGGCTGGGTTAGTTTTTTGCCCTGGTTTAACTTCTATCCAAATGTCGTTCGTCGCCGACCCACCCCGTCATTTCCTGTCCTTCTTCTCTTCCTTGTCCTCGAAGTGCTTCTTCTCCACATAATCTATCCCTAATTTACGACAGTGAAACTCCGGCCGCCATCCTTTGCGCTTGGGATTTAAAAAACACTTTTCAGGGGGAATGCCAAAATGGCGGGAACGAACCTCGTGCTTATCGCAATGCGGGCAATCCAAACTCTCGCTGCGGGAACGATTCTTGCCACGGCTTCTCCCCCGGTGCCTACTGTTGCTGCGTCCTCTACCGCATTTACCGTCTTTCTCCTTACGTTGGCGGGAGCGGCGTGGTGTGCCACTCTCAGTGGATGCAGCTGATGCTTGTTCGGTGGTATCGTTGTCGCTGTAGACTTCGCGTTCGTTGAGGAGTTGAGTTACTAGGTCGACGGCCAGCGCCGATTCGGTGAGTTTAGGTGGCGGCGCCTGTGAAAGGTTGCGGATGGCGTCGGCTCCTGCAAAAAGTGAAAGCATCTCCGCAATACTCACCGCGTCATGCACATGGTTGTAATGGTACTTCTGACGGATGGTTTGGATGGCTGGGCGAAGGTCTCTGCCCCATTCGTGCGTAGATGCCTGTTCCACTTGGCGAAAAAGGAGGAAACCGAGGATGGAGGGGCTGATGGTGATGCCGAAGTGCTTGAGCTGCCCTGCCTTTGCGTTGAGGGAATCGTAGTTGGTTTGTATTTTGGCTTGGAAGTTGAAGGCAGTTTGGAAGACTTGGAGGGCTTTGGCGAAAGTGTCGTCGTTGGTGGGTCGATCGGCGCCCTGTCGGATGGCTTCGAGGAGCTCCTCGACGGTCCAGTCATTGATTGACTTGAAGTCGGATCCGTCGGCGTTGCGAAGAACTGGATCGGTGATTTTTTTTCCAAATCTTTTGGTGGCAACCTTGGAGATGGCTTCCTTGACCCCGATGATGAACTGGGCGCGAGTGTTTAGCCTTTCGGCTTCGTCGTTGGCGTCGGCCCGTGCGGTGATCTCGGGGGCGTACACTTGTTGTGTTGGGTCGGCTGCTGTTTTGGCTGCAGCGATGTCCTTGAACAGTGTGAGGACAGTGGCGGCGGTGTGCATGTCCGTCGATTTGATGTTGGCGAGGTCAGTGCCGGCGTTGCAGATTTGGAGGGCGCCGTCGTTGTTGGCGCTACCTCCGGGGACGTAGAGTTCCTTGAGACGGTTCTCTAACCCCCCCAGCCATTTCGTGCCGGCGTCGACGTTGTAGGCTCCAGTCGATGTCGTGGAGAGCTCGATTTCTTCGAGCTGTTTCGTGACCAGCTCGAGGGCAGCGTATCTTGCGGTGACTGCTGCGTCGGTCATGGCGGTGCGTTGGTTATAAAACGAAGTGACGGTGACGGCGCGCAGCGGATAATGCGAAGAGTGGCTGCGGCTGCAGAGTGGTGATGGCCGTGTCGATGTGATTTCGGTCGCGATGGCAGCGTAGTTGCGGTGCTTCGTCGACGATGGCGCGATTCCTGTCGGTGTAACGTTGTGGTGGAGGCGTCGTCGATGGCGGCGTTGTTGTTGTGTTGCCGGCTTGGTGCTTGTTGATGCAGCGGCAGCGAAAGAGCGGCTGCGGCTGCGTAATTAACGTGAACTACAGAGGGTCGAAGATCTAGCTAAATCTCATGGTTAACTCTGTTCACGTTAATTATGAGTTTAGCTATATAATCGATCTCTGTGAGCTCTGACTGTGTGGCTCTTGTGTGAATGCACACGTGCGTGTGGCATGATTAGCTTACACGTGTAAGCAAGATCATCACTGATTATTCAATGGAATTTGAGATCCACACTAATGTCCCGTCTTAACAACTTGGATCAGTTATCACCCAGTGTAATAGGCCCTTTTGTTCTTGGGGGGGGAGCCCAACCCCCCAACAAAAAAAAAAAAAAAAAAAAACGGGGGGGAAACACACCCCCCACAAAAAAAACCAAGACGCCCTTGGATTAACCTCTGACCGTGTCTACCGATGGAGATTGCTCCTCGAGGAATTTGCCCCCAAAATTGGGATGGCAGTAGTAGCCTATGAAATTTAAGCAAATAATTGTCAGAGGACACAAAATATGAAAGCATTCCAAGCTCTGTCATTGATATGGCCATCAAACCCTTCATGTCCATTGAATGCGTTGTCTGACCAGGTATTAGTGGTAACGAATCCAGAAAATGATGTGTGAGCGAGAGGGAAAGTTTCTTTACATCATTGTGACCTGAGCCGATTCGTTGTTAAAAATATCACGCAAAAATTATAGGTAGTTTCGACAGGTGTTGAAGATTTGATTTTATGAGCTATATTTGTAATTATTGTGAGGATGGAAGGGCAGGGAAGCTGCAATTCCAATCCAAATGATGCAAATGAACATTGTGTAGATCCTACACAAAATTGGTATGTTTATACCCTTCTCAAGGGTTTGCTGTCATTCAGGGCAATGTACTCCTGTGTTGGGGAGTCCATGCCATTGGGAGCAGGGCAGTGGACTCCTGTCATGGGGAGTCCATGTCTTTTGGATCAGGGGCAGTGGACTTTCCTCCTGGGGAGTCCTGAGAATGATCGTATTAATTTTAGTACCTTAGGGTACTAAAAATGGCACATTCTTGGCCTATGCCACTTGCCCCCATGAATGGAGTATCAGGTAAAAATGGAAAACAACCTAAGTGTCAAGATTTTTTCTTGAAAAAATCTTAGTTTGTCATTAATTGAGAATCTTTTTCTCCTTCTTCATTGTGAGACACATTTTCCACTTTTGGCTATTATTGGAAACATGTTGTTTTTTCTCACAACATTACCTGTAAAAATGCTGTTTTTGCATTTGACATGCATGGGGAGTCACCGTTTCTTCATGTGTGCCTACCTAAAAAAATATATCTAAATTTGTCTTCATGTTGGTTTAGGTAATATTGTTCTCTTTAATAGTTGGTACCTTCTAGGTATTAACTTTTGCAATCAATGGTACTTCTTAACTGTACAATATTGTGTTACCTTCAAGTTACCCTTAGAAATATATTCATGACCCCGAAGATATCTATGTCAGATTAAAATGACCAAATGACAACGTCACCAAAAATTGAGGGACTGGATTGCAATTGACGGTAGGCCTTTCTCAATAACAATGGTTTAAATAAAACAAGCAATCATGCGACGAATCCATGACCATATTGGTCAAAAGGGCTGTTCCGCGATTCCCATGTTCTTTGGGCTGCGCCGCTACCAGTCTTGTCAATTTATGCTAAGCGATGACCACCCATGTTATCTGGGCTGTTGCGAATTCTTGAATCACACTTGGGCAATATCCCCTTACTTTGAGTGCACGCGACTCCTCCTCTTCCTCTGAATCAACCTTCGGCAATACGTCCTGTTGGGATAGGTGCTTTATCTCACCCTACAACAACAATCATTCCACATAAAAACCTATGCCCGTTTTGGAACCTGGCTCAACTCGAGCTGCAACCTTGCCGAGATCGACCAAAATGACTTGAAAACTTGAGTAAACTTAAGGGACGAGAACTTCAAGGGGATCGAGCGGTCATTTTAATATGAAGCTTCCCTTGATGGGGTCACGAGTAGTGCATTTAGGCCTAAGGAGGCTTAGAATTATCTACCTAGGGAGTATCGTAGTCTAAACCCTAGTATGTTTTTCTACATGTACCACCTACTAGGGTAGCTTTTATATCTCTAATCCTCGTTACAGGGCGACATTATCATATATGTACCCAAGTAAGTACATGTAACAACATATTATATGTTAAAGCGATTCGAGGACAAGAAAGGTCTAGCTTTAATCATAGTGAAAAGATTTAACAGGATGTAATTATTTTGTCTATTGCAAGCTACACACATATTATGTGAAAAAGGTCTAAGTGTACTCCAGAAAAACTCAATAAACTCTATTACCTGTTATCGCAACTTGTTCATTATACAAACTACTTATAATACTGCAGGAGTAAAAAAGGTCTAATCATCATCTAGTATACTTTATGTACACAAAATTCCACAAAGAATAAAAATCCACACAACAAGCACACAGAACCCTGAGGTACAGTCCCTTAGACCATGATGGAAAAAGGCACCTAGACATAAAAAACCATCAGGACTGTACCCCTGCCCCATCAGCATCTCAAAGGCCATCTAATGTACCTCCTGACTCAGAGACTCCAACATAACCAAAAATCGACCAAAATGACTTGAAAACTTGAGTAAACTTAAGGGACGAGAACTTCAAGGGGATCAAGTGGTCAATTTAATATGAAGCTTCCCTTGATGGGGTCACGAGTAGTGCATTTAGGCCTAAGGAGGCTTAGAATTATCTACCTAGGGAGTATCGTAGTCTAAACCCTAGTATGTTTTTCTACATGTACCACCTACTAGGGTAGCTTTTATATCTCTAATCCTCGTTACAGGGCGACATTATCATATATGTACCCAAGTAAGTACATGTAACAACATATTATATGTTAAAGCGATTCGAGGACAAGAAAGGTCTAGCTTTAATCATAGTGAAAAGATATAACAGGATGTAATTATTTTGTCTATTGCAAGCTCCACACAAATGTGAAAAAGGTCTAAGTGTACTCCAGAAAAACTCAACAAACGCTATTACCTGTGATCGCAACTTGTTCATTATACAAACTACTTATAATACTGCAGGAGTAAAAAAGGTCTAATCATCATCTAGTATACTTTATGAACATAAAATTCCACAAAGAATAAAAATCCACACAACAAGCACACAGAACCCTGAGGTACAGTCCCTTAGACCATGATGGAAAAAGTCACTAGACATAAAATACCATCAGGACTGTACCCCTTCCTCATCAGCATCTCAAAGGCCATCTAATGTACCTCCTGACTCAGAGACTCCAACATAACCAAACGCCCTATCAAAACCATCCACTACCTCCTGTGCTACTTCCTGACTGTTTACTGTTGCCCTTCTTGCCACCTGTCTGATTCTGTTTCTTTTAACACTCCACCCACCATGATTCCTGCCATCCACCTTGTTATGAGCTGGATTTGGAGGAAGCTTTGCTTTATCTTCTGCTGTACCATTCTTGATTATTTCACTACGAGCAACCTTTCTTGACCACGTCCCAATTGTATACTTACTGAGCTGCCCTTCATCTTTTGCACGCCCAAATATATCTCACAGTCTGCTTGAGATAATCTGTTGCAAAATGAAAAGAAGATTGGACAAAATCCTCATCGACATCTGTTGGCATCACCAATCCTGGAGCCTCCGCTATCTTCCAAAAATTGGCTTCCACTTTGTGTCTAGCTCATTCGCCAACTCCTTCCATGGCAAATCTGAACCCTTGAGCTACATGAAAGGCTTGATCATGTAAGTCTTGTTGACAGGAACAACAGCCTTACCCTTCAGCCACATTCTCCAGCCATTCAAACGAGTAACTTTGGTAAGAAATGCAAAAGACTCTGGGACACACCAAAACTTACCCCAGTAGAAAAGAATGTTTCTCCTCTGCAGTATGTCAACATCATCACTGGCCACAGCAACTTTGGGTTCAACAGGACTGCCACCTATGTTACCAACTTCATCCAACCATTTCATGAGTAAGTCTTGCAAGTTCTTTCGCCTCTCATCAAGGATGAAAGAATTGATACCACCATCAGCCTTCACTTTTTGTCTATTGCATTACTTACCGCCTCTTCAAGTACTGCTCATTGCAATCTCTTCCAGGTTGTTGATGCTGAACAACTGCTCCACAAATGGAGGGATTCCTGTTACAATGGCCCATGCCAGATGTGCTGCTGAACTTTTGATGGGGAATTGTACCCCTCTATGATGTGTATGCACAGTCTTGGTGCCAGAATTTGGCACTAGATAACATCATAAAATGGTTCTATGATTTTGACTTAGTCAAATTAATATTGCTAGTTTACTAGTACTTTCGCATGTAGATTTCTTTCCATGATGTGGGAAAATCATAGAGTTTTCTATGATGGCTAGCAAAAAATAATGACGTCATCTATGATATTGATGATGGGTTTGAGTTACTAAGGAGCAGTCTTAGTGCTCACACAACTCCTTGTTCACACATTTCCCCATGTCCTACGTGAATTTCCTCAATTTCGGACCCAACACTTTTTTGCACAATCTTTTCCGACGACTGGGAGATGTCCCACACAAAATTAATAGTTATGTCAATCGGCCCCATCACACAACTTTTGCAACTCTTTTGCACACATATGGGCGCTCACAATTTAAATACATATTCGGTTCCCACTTAGGTCTCGTCAAAATGAGATAATATAAGATTCGAATATTGTTTTACGAAAACTTCTCAAACCAATATTTAAGTGAGTTTGAGTGCTAAGGCAGCACTTAATCATGTGCTGTGATTGTATAACGGGTTCTCTAGCCTCAAAGGCTTATCTATGTTTTACATGCTCTTAAAAAAGGCAATACATCCTTTAAAAATATATATCAAATTTTGCGCTCGTGCACACCACGCGAGCGAAGCTAGCACGGAGTGAGCACTAACTGGCTTCCGCTGTTATCTTTATTTAGAGAAACAAGACTTCTTCCAGTTTGCAGGCTCCTCTTGCTGCTAAAAAATCTTGCAGCGGCTGCTTGTAATTTTAGGTGAAAAAATGGGTTCTCATGAAAGTTACTATAAAGAACTATAGAGTTTGTTAAACATGTGTAATGAGTAAGTGTTGTTTTGAAGAGTGAGAGTCCGTTTTTGTCATTTTGAAACTGACACTTTAATACGGTTGTAAGTTTGGTTGTTAAAAAAGGGTGTGTAACTATTTGTATATTCAATTTTTCCAATTTGGTTCCACATTGAATCCTGATGGTGCGATTTGTATGAACTGATGTGATAATCCAAGAATCACGTTCATATCTACTTTCACCTTTGCGGAGTATACCATCTTTTCTAAGAAGTACTTGATCGCCAACATTGTAGTCCCAATCACAACGTGAGCTATTTTCCCATTCTGTGTTTTGGTCTGTTTGGTGTTGCCTATATTTGCCAATTTTTATTCCAGTTGCCCTGGAATGGAATGTCGAACAACATCTCCCGACCAAAGATGGCTGCACCTGGGGAGGCTTTTCGTACTGTGTGGTATGTTGAGCGAATGGCCCAAGCAACGTTTGTCACGAACTTGTCTATATCGCTTGTCTCTACTGAAGGGACCATGTCTATTTCAGCTATTCGGAGCATAGATGATATCACCTGATGCAATCGTTCTAGAATAGCATTCGCTTGTGGATTCTTGACACTGGTAGGCTTACTCGTGATCCCAAATGAGTCACATAGGGCTTTGAAGTGAAATTTGAATTCGCTTCCATTGTCATAAATTATGTATTGACACCGTGGATACCTAATATACCAGGTCTTGTTAACTTAGTTGCTGATCATTGCTGATGATTTATCAAAGTATGCTAACTTGGGTCCTCATGGTTCTTTTTACCTTTCCGCCCTTATGCATCCAGGGGAATAATCGCCTCAGTGATTACTGGTAGTTTAACTATTTCAAACCAGCTAGAAGCTGGATCTATCATAGTCAGACACATGAAATCAATCACTTTCCCATCTTTACCTTTGATTGTATACGGGCCGATAAGGTCCACACATAGTACATCCCAAGGGTTTGTGATGGCGAATTTAGTAGGGAGTTTCCAGTATCTTGTTGACTTGGCATGCATGACAGTTTTTGACATATTTCCGGACGGTATTTCGCATACCTTTCCAATACATCGCAGCACGAAGGGTTTCTTTGAGTCTAGTGTGTCCATTGTGCTGTAGATAGTGGTGGTACCAACTAACTTCATGGTCTTGAAGATCTTTTGGAATGACCATCTTTCCGTCCTTACATAGGAGCCATGTACTTTCGACCAATTGTGTCGAGTACTGGTCTTTCAGTGTCTTCAAGCTGGCATCAAGCTTTTGTGCTTCTGCAATCTTTTGTACTGCTAACCGGTAGATTACATCTTCTTTGCAGCGGTTTGCAAATACCAGATTCATTTCCTCTTGGTATGCAGAGGTGTCTTCTTGCATGGTGTAATGACACCAGCATTTGGTGAACATTATCCAGTTCTTGTGCTCACTCGGTATTGGTCCGATGTCTAAGCGCAATATGGCATTGGCAACAGTGTTGTGTATGCATTTACTGTAAACAATTTTGGGGGCAAATTCCTCGAGGAGCAATCTCCATCGGTAGACAGGGTCAGAGATCCGAGGGCGTCTTGGATATGATTTTTGTGGTCTGTGTAGACTTTTAAGTGTTGTCCCCACAACATGCCTTTGAACTCCTTTAGTGTTTCCACTATGGCCAGTAGATCTAGTTTGTTTGTGCTGTACTTCTGTTGCATCGTTGACAGCTTCCTGCTGAAGAACGCAAGTGTACCATGCACAGGAACTTGCCAAGGTCTTTGACATTTTTTTGCAATGAGATCGCAAGAATCGCCTGTACCTTTTTCTGTTGTGGTTTAATCCCTATTCGTGTGAGGGTATAACCTAGGTATTCTGTTTCAAAGGTGCAGAATGAAAACTTTTGGGCGTTGATTTGCAAGCCCGCCTCACATAGCCTGGTAAGCACCATTTTCAATTTGTCGAGGTGGTCTTCCAGGTTTGCCTTTGTGATGCATAACAAATCATCAAGATAAGCTCATACGAACTCTAAGGCTCCCATTAGTGCTGACATTTTTGCTTGAAAGATGTCTGGCGAACCTGCGGATGCCCATGGGCAATCTGAGGTAGGAATATTTGCCCCATGGGAAAATCAGGGTACATATTTTGGATGAATTGGGATCCAATCTAATGGTATAATAACCCATGTTTAAATCTAGGGTTGTGCATAGGTAAATCCTTCTAGCTCTTGCAGGACTGTACTGATTTTGGGTAATGGAAACGGCTTTCGAACTAGTCGTTCATTTACTTCTCTAAAATCAGTGAGAAAGAGTACAGTTCCGTCTTGCTTTCCAGTGATAAATGATGGTGACGTCCATTCCAACTTGGGCTGAAACTCTAACACTCCCAATTGCATAATCTATTCAGTTATTTGATAGTTGTTTCTTTGCAAGACTTGGGTACTGGGTATGCCTTGCCATGATATGGCTTTGCGCCCTCCTTAAGTTCAAAGGACACAGGCTCTGTGTTCCAATCACCTAGTGTTCCGTCAAAAGTTCCTCAAATTCTGTGAGTAACTCCAGCATAATGAGTTTTGGTCTTGGAGACTAATGTGAGTATAATTGGTGCTAACAATTGATTGGAGGTCTGCCTTCTTATAATTTGCATCTAGGATTTTAACTAGATGCTGCGTGGCTTCCTGCATACTTTGCAGTTCATTTGCCATGCTGTTGTTAACAGACCGCAGGCTTTATCCAAGTTTGATGGGGTCAGACTATTGATGTCTCTCATTGGCAAAATGATGTGATCAATGGTAATTTGTTTTGTTCGAAAATCTAGAACAATTCTGAGCTCTTTCACAGTTTGACATCCAAGAATGAGGTCGAACGCTGGCTTTGTCATCTTTTTCTTATCGTACTCTACTACATCGGGAGTCACTGTGTACTCCATACCTTTCAAATACTCAAAGAACTTTAAGTTGACTTTGCTCATTCCTTTGGTTAGGAAGCTCCCATTTGACTTGTGCCAAGACTTTTGCACCTGCCTAGTCAAGTAGGGAAAGCGTTTCTGCATTCCTTTTGCATGGAACAGGATATCACCATCAGATCCACTGTCTAGTAGGATCCTGATGACTGTGTTACTGTTACGACGCCCTGTAGAGTGTTCGATGTTCCTACAGGCTGGATTTTCAGTCGCTTTGTAGCGTGCTTGTGCTACTACAGTAGTGACCTGCCCTTCTTTACCTGTCAAGGGGTTCACACTATTGACAGTTCCGGGTCCAACAATTCGGCAATTGTTTCACTCTGTGTAAGGTTGGCTGGAAGATTTCCTAGTTCTTCTTCCGGATTCAAACATGTATTGTTTGAATCAGAAAATATTATGTTGGCACGTGGGGAAGTTTTAAATGGACTAAGATAAGCGTTCATCAATTCATTACAATCAATTTTACTACACAATTTCTTAGTACTCCCCAACTCATCATCTCAAGATGAGTCTGAATCATCACTGTCACTCATGTCGTGATGCTTAGGCTTCTTTTTTCCAATTGCGTGTTTCCTTTTCTTGTTGGACTTCACAAGTTTGTCAATTTTAGCGGATAGCTGTGCATAGCTACTTCCTCCTCGAGCAGGTCTCTCTAGTCCACGAGAGTTTCCCTTTGGTTTTCTCCCCTTGAAGCTTGACTTTGGGGTCCCATTGGAGTCATACTTCCGGCAATCTGGAGTGTTGTGGGTGGTATGTGCACCCCCTTGTTTCTTGCAGAGAGAACAGTACTTCTCTGTGCAACATTTCTTTGGAATGCTGTCACTAAAAGAGACCATTTTCTTCCTAGATGAGTCGTTAGACTTGGCTACAGTCTTGGGTCCTTCTCCAACCTTCTCGGTGGGGTAGGCCTTCTCGATGCGTTCAAAGACTTTGAGAAGTTCCCTGACACTCTGTGGTACCAAAGCTCCACTGACCTTGTATTGGTCCTGCCAGTTCCTAGGAACCATCCTGAGGATGTGGCTTGCCAAGTCGACATCATCAAACGGCCCGCATACCTTTGTTGACTTTGCAGCCTTGGAAGAGTAAAACAGGCACGGCAAGAGTTCCACATACACGTTAAGGCATTGGATCCTCTGCACAAAGTCCCTGATGGGTACCCTGTTTGGTTTCTTCAGCCCATTGCTGATATAGAAACATTCCTGCTCCGCTGCATCGGACCTAAAGATGGTCTTCAGATGCAACTGGACACACTCCTGAAAGGAGGTCCAAGATGCCGGGCGTTTTGTGGGATGCTCAGTCCCAAACACATCTGTCCACGGTTCGAAGTTGATTTGCTCCCCAACGATGGTGGTCCAAGGCCAACGGGCAGTCTCCGACAGTTGAGTGGAGTACTGCAGAAGATTGCTTGGCCAGCGGACACTATGGTCTCACTGGTGTGGAGTTTAGCAGCAGTTGCTTTGTTCCACAACTGGAGGACGGGGGAATTTTCATCCGTCCCTTTGTACTTGGCTTTGGCTGCAGTGGCCGCAGGTTTTGCCTCAGCCTTTTTATCTGCATTGCAGGCTTCCTCGTAGCCTGTGACTAAGCCTCTCTGGGAAATTATTTCCATTGAGGTCTGGACATGGTTGAGGAACTGTTCAGGACTTCCCTCGTCGAAGACGGTGACAGACAAGGTCATTTTGTTGGAGACCTTGATTTTGTTGATCACCTTGAGGGTGTCCATGGCAGTGGGAATGTAGGAAATGGGTGGCTTGGACCTCCCTGAACTCCGTTCACACTCCTGCGGCTTGAGTCCTTCTGGGCTTGACTTGCTTGATGACATCCTCTCAATTGCCTCTCCAAGGGGCGCATTATAAAATAAGGCCTTGAAAAAGGTCTTGGGTGCCCTGTTGAGGTAAGCTTGAAAAAGAATTTATTTATTTATTTTTTAAATTTTTCTTCTTCGGCTATTATTTCTTGAAAGTCTTGCTTCCACTATTTCACAAGAATTCTTGATCACAAAATTAATCCGACTCGTAGGAATCCCTGATGGCAGAAGATGATTGCTCGAAGTTTATTGCTTAACTCAATGATCGGGAGAGAATTTTTGGAGAGCTCGTCGATCGCGAAACCGGCGGAATTCGTCGATCAAGTAGCTGATTTTGGAGAGATTGTCGATCGCGCAAAAAAACGTATTGCTGACGCAAAAAAGTTAAAATTGCTGTTTGAGAAAAAAATATTGTTAGCGTACCTTGTGTCAGAAGGATGGGATGTCGATGGCTTCGGTACGCGAAGGTCGCACCACGGTTATCTATAGATAGTGACCTGAACCGATTCGTCGTTAAAAAATATCATGCAAAAATTATAGGTAGTTTCGACAGGTGTCAAAGATTTGATTTTATGAGCTATATTTGTGATTATTGTGAGGATGGAAGGGCAGTGGAATTGCAATTCCAATCCAAACAATGCAAACGAACATTTTGTAGATCCTACACAAAATTGGTATGTTAATACCCTTCTCAAGGGTGTGCTCTTGTTCAGGGCAATGCACTCCTGTGTTGGGGAGACCTTGCCGTCGGGAGCAGGGCAGTGGACTCCTGTCATGGGGAGTCCACGTCTTTTGGATCAGGGGCAGTGGACTTTCCTCCTGGGGAGTCCTGAGAATGATCGTATTAATTTTAGTACCTTAGGGTACTAAAAATGGCAGATTCTTGGCCTATGTCAACCTCACCCACAAGTACCCAACTTTGGAAATCATTTGTTTGTAAGAAAACAACCAAAGCATAGGATAGCTACACTATGATCATTCATTGGGTAGAAGCTGGACCATGCCTACATGCCTGTGTCACTGGATGTTCCTCCATCGAAATTCAAGTGAACTTGTTAAAAATGAAAGAAATGACAGTATTGCAAATAACACACATTACATTTTGAGTTTGAGAGTGTTACAATTGTTCATACCATTGGTTTAAAAGTGAATGTCTTAATTAAGAAAGACTTTACAGATAATGATAAAAGATGGTAAAAGGGAAGACATTCATGAAGGAACTGGATTTTCAAATTGCACTGGACAAGGAAACAAAAGGATTTTCTTGTGATCAGTAATTTTGTGAGAAAACCTTATGTCTATTGGCAGTTGTATAGACTGTGTGAGTGATTTGACTCGCCAAAAACAAAACCCATTCAATAGCACCCCTTTATTGTTCAGTAACACCACACATGTACAGTGAATTTGCAGTGAATTTACGGTGGATTGCAGTACATTCTAAGTGACATGCGTTCAACCTGCAGTGAAACCGCAGAAAATAGAGGAAATTGCACAGAGAGCAGTGAGATTGCAGTGGATCCTGCAATGGGACCCAATTGGGATGCAGTAAAGTAGTTGTACTTGTATATTTCTTAGGACATATGTTGTTGGGTAGGGAATACAACTTGCTTAGACTTGTCATGAATTGTGGTAAGCGTGTCGTGAGGCTCCCGTGTTTTGTGGTAAACTTGCACCACACTGCGGTAAGACTGCAGTGAGGATAGGTTACATATGCGGTCACGCGTTGGACTTGAATCCATAGGTAATGGAGTTATGAGTTGCCTTGATCAGGCCCTTCTGGATTCAGCGCATAAAAGCATTGCCTTACATTATTTTATCCTCTCCACCAGCTGATGGGAGTCATTTCTCATAATGAAATCACTGAATGATACATAACAACATCGGTGTTAAGAGGTCGGTATCTTTCCTCCTCTCCATACAATACGAAAATCCAGTTCCTTCCAAATGTTTTCACAATTCTAAAGATTCCTTTCCATGATATGCACCACAAAAAATTGGCAATATCCGGGCCAATTGAATGGCAGGGGCATCCAACAGAGCAGGAGGGATGACATCTCTTTGACCAAGACTTCGTTACCCAAGTACTGTAGAAGATTTTTTTGGCGGTTGGTCGGGCAACTTTCTCCCTAACTAGCCCTAGTTGTGACCAAATTTTTGGTACCTGTATACTGTAAGGAAGTCATTCTTGCATTCGGTCAAAGTACGAGTATTCTTTTCTAGATTAGCGATTCTTTACGGTGAATTAATTTTTAGCGATTCGTTTCGGGGAAATATTTTTGGCTACGCGAAGTTTGACAGAGGGAAAGTTCCTGCCAAAATATTGCTATGTTTTTGACCGGTTGTTTCGGTACACAACTACTCAGCGGAAAATTCGTGGAAGGCAATTTTTCCGGTCAGAGTACTTAGCTACTTTAGACAGTTAGATTGGCGGTCAATTTTGCTACCTGGGTCTTAGTTAGTAAATTTTGTTAGGATGTCACCCCTCCTAACAGAGCACATTCACTCCAAAACAGGTCTCGAGAGGGGTCCCCTTTTTAGGAGCAGTAAACGTGCATATGGTACCATTCTATACCTACGAGTTACTCGTGTGTTTCGGATCGTACAACGATGAAAAAGAAACACGTCTTTGCGTACCAATCACGTAGGAATCATTCAACTGATATCCCGTGAAACACAACTGGCAACTGGAATCGTAAACACGTCGTGATGTCACAACAACATCACAACAACATCATAATTTTTTTCTGACAACGACTGCCGGCGAACATCATCATTATTTCGTTCTCCTCCCAGCGTCCAACGCCCCAGCCCAAAGAAGAGAAGAAAAAGAACACATCATGTGCGACGACGAAGACGACAGCCTCGACGACCCCCTACGAAGACCCCTCCCTCCTCCAACCGCCCCCCGCCCCCCCAACAACAACAACCCGCCGCTCCAAAACCCTCAGCTCGTCCTCGCGAACACGCCCCGTCGTCAAACTCGTCGTGACGAGCGTCACCCGCTCGTATTCCGAGCCTTGGCGGAGGAGGACTCAGCGGGAGAGTAACGGGACTGGGTTTTTGATTCGTTGGAATGCCACTCCCAACGACGTCGACCATGACGACGAACATGCCGGCACCGCCCCGAAAAACAAAACGGTCCGCATCGTCACCAACGCCCACGTAGTACGAAACGCCTCCTCGGTCCGCGCTCGCTCCTCCTTCGGACCGCACGTTGTCAACTGCTGCGTCGAGTGGGTTTCCCTCCCCCTCGATTTGGCGTTGGTGAAGATCGTGGAGGGGGATTGGGATGATTTTTGTAGAGGGTGGGGTTGGTGCGCGGAGGATGCTGCCGACGAGGAAGGGGGCGAGGATGATACGGTCCGCACGAAGAAGGGAGGATTGACGTGTCTCAATTTGTCCACGACGCTTCCTTCGTTGGATTCGAATGTGACGTGTGTGGGTTTTCCTATGGGGGGGAAGCAGATTAGTGTGACGCGGGGGGTTATTTCGAGGATTGATGTGGATACATTGAATGTTTTGAGGATACAGGTTAGGATGTTGTGTGTTGTTCAGTTGAGATTTGTGGCAGTCGATACTCATTGATGGTTCATTTTTTGCGTCGGTCTTGGACAGATTGATGCGGCAATTAATCCGGGAAATAGTGGTGGGGTAAGTGAGAAATGTTGTGCGTGTGGCGTTTGTTTTTTGGTATAATGGTGCCCTGGGTCTTTCATGCACACAAACTTGGTCCTTTGTTCTCTTGGTGCAATTATCATTGATCAATGAGCACTATCTGTGTTTGTGTCGTTGAAATCTTTTGTACCGTCTTTACGATGAACTCTCATGATTGCATCTATTGTTGTTGATTTTCTATCAAAATCTCCCAATTTGGAATTTCATTCATTCAACAAAATCAAATTAACCTCCCATTCTTGTGAAACGACGACAAATGAACCACAGCCAGTATTCGACGAACAAGGCCAAGTAGTAGGCGTATCCACCTCCGTCATACGAAATGCCTCGAACATCGGATACATCATTCCGGGAAAAGTCGTTCACATGTTCCTACAAATGTGTGCCGATGGGATGGAAGCCAGCATCGAAGATCGATTTTGTGGTTTGGGTAGTTTGGTCGTCAGGGACGAAGGGAGGGACTTGATCAGGACTTCGTCGGTGGCGCAGGTTGTTGGTGGGAATTTGGCGGAGGAGCCAAAACATGTACCTGGAATTACCAATTTGGCGATTCTAGGAGCGCAGAATTTGGAGAGTAAGGCTTTGAGACGACATTTGGGTTTGGATGAGTTGGATTTAACGGGTGGGGTGAGAATAGTGGGTGGTAGACTTGTGAAAGACGATACTAATGCGACAACAAATGACGGTGGTGGCAATGGCGAAATCTCTCCGACCACCAAGGAGAAGCAACAACTCAACGGGTCTGACAGACTGCAATGCAACGATGTTTTGCTAGCCGTTAACGACACACCGATTGGGTATGATGGTACTATCCAACTGTCTCCCACTCGTCCAGACGAACGAATCAATTTCCGCGTTTTGGTCACTTGTCAAAGGGTCGGCACCAAGATGATGTTGGATGTGCTTCGAGACAAAAAGCGGCAGCAGTTGGAGGTGACGTTGGACTCCAGTCGGTTTTTGGTTCCGCAGTATGATGATTTTGATGCTTATCCCTTGTACGCAGTTTGTGGTGGCTGTGTTTTTTGTGAGTAGAGAAGTTTCTTCTCCGTAATGTTTGGGTCGTCGCAATGAATCCAACTCAATTCATTGCATCCTTGTTTTTTACGTTGCTCCAGCGCCTCTCACTCTTCCGCTCATCAATGAAAAAAAGAGCACTAACAAAGCTCTTGCATTCAGTAGCTACTTCAAACAACAGCGTTCTGGGCACGAACAGATCATTGTCCTGTCAAAAGTCCTCAACGATGAAGTCAATGTGGGATACCATGGTTGGACGAATATGTTGTTGAAGTCTGTAAGGCAACATCATGCCCACGTACTGTGAACTAGTGATACTTATTTTGACCTCATGACAAAAAATGTGAAATGTTTTTTTATAGGTAAATGGATACACCTGCCAAAATATACAGGAATTGGTTGACGTCCTAACAATGAAAATTCAAGGCGAGACAGTAGAGTTCCATTTTCAAAACTCGGGCAATTTATCAGAAGTAGAGGCGGATTGGGGTGAGTGATGATTTCATATGGAAGATAGCTTTTGAACTCCGTCGTCATTCTTATCAACTCTCTTGACACAATATACCAGTCATTTGCATGAACATGCAAGAAGTCATCCAATCAGAATCACGCATTCTATCTCGCCATATGATTGCAGGATGGTGTAGTATTGATGCTATCTCGCGAGAGTTGTACTCCGCTGTGGAAAAAGCAGATTGTCCATTGGTTGAGAAGAACACTTGTTGGAGCACTATGCGAGGATTGAGAAAGGTCCTTGGTGGCGGCGACTAATAATAATGTTAGCTACCTTCACGAGGAATTAAAAAAGTTTAGTCTCTTGGTTGCGTTCATCGCATAAAACTTGGGTTGATCAACATAGCTGCGATAGAGCTTAACTTTAACTGCTTTGGTTCCTGCTTTTTCCTCTATGGTCTTTTATACATTTACTGTTGTTTTTGGAAGCCTCGTCAGCATAGTTTTCACCCTTTCTGCAACATGAGAGCTTTCTTCAGCAGGAAGAGCGTCAACAGAACACTGAGTATTGATGTTCTCATTAGTTTTCCCTGATCTAATATTGGACGGGAAAATAAACGCAATCGATCATTATATAGTATTTTTGATTAAATATCTTGGCAATTCATAAAATAGTTTGGTAATATCCTATTATTTTTGTTTCCTTGATCACTTTAGCTTACTCACATAAAAAGAATCAATATTTGTGATCAGGATCAACGTGCTGTCTGTTCATTCCACCAGATTCCACCTTATTCTCAGTCTTGAGGATATTTCTACATAGTATCACGTTGGTGGGTGTAAATATAACAAACTGTTATGTTTTAGTAATTTCTGGTATCAGTTTATTCTTGTCTATAATGAACCATTGCATTTATTACATTTGAAAGAATCTGAATGTATAACAACTAGCGAGACTGGAAATTTCTATTCCAGCACACAACTCATTGATAATGAGGTCTATTCCTGTTCCCCTCCCAAGCAGGTCTCTGAATCCTTTGCCTATCATACCCTCTACCTCCCTCAATCCTGGCGTTACTCTCCGCCATCTTCACCAACCCATAAACGCCCCCCGCCGCAGCGCCATACAACATCATCAAATACGTACTCACAAATGCAAATCCTGCACAAGCCGCTGTCACAAAGAAAATCACCCCGGTCAACGGATTCGGTTGATACGATTGTATAATCCCCCACAGCCCAAACACGAAAATGACCAACGCCATGATCAGCCCCATACTAAAATTGATCAAAACCTGCAGCAACATTTTAAACATATACTCCACCATGCTCTCATCTCTCCCCATACTCCTCATACCCATAAACATAGCATCCCACATCGATTGTCTCTTCGCAAACCTCTTCCCCGAATTAAAATACTCCCAAAACGAATCCTGCACCTCCGAAACGCCCACCTCCGAAAACAACCCCGCCACCGACTTGGCATCGCTCATCCTCGCATTCCCCTCCGCCTTAATCTCATCCCACTCCATCTTCCTCCGCTTCATGAGGGATTTGTAATGATGACAGTGCGCATCGCACGAAAACCAGCCCTTGGACGCGTAATAATTGGCATAGGCCGAGTGATAGCGGGATGCGGCGGTGTATTCGGCTTGGAGGTCGATGGAGGACATGATGCGATCGTAGTGTCGTCGTTGGTCGAGGGATAGTTTGGTCCCCGAGCCGAGGAGGAGGAGGGCGATGAGGGCGGCGAGGCCGTAGAGGTAGCTGGCGGTGAGGACTTTGTGACGGCGGGAGAAGGATTTGAGGGTGGAGATGGCTAGGGTGCCGAGGTTGGCGGTGGTGGTGAGGGTGGTGCTGGGATGGTTCATGGTTTTTGTTGGCGTCGAACGTTAGAAGAATGAAAACTGTGGTCGATCCATCTCATGTGTTTCGATTTCGCTCGAGGACCATCTTGGAAAGAGTTTGTAACGTGGAAATGAGGAGAGTTGACAGTCAAATCTAGTGGGCACAATTAGTGACGGAGTCCGTATGTACGACTATTGTTCAGCCATTGTGTGTGCTAATGCCGCTGAAAAGGGCAGGGCGCCTACGAAAAATGACATCTTTGCCTTCCTGCACGACTCCAATACCATACCAAGTCGTAACGAGCTGGATGATAACAAGAGAGATGAAATATCGTAACTTGTAGAGGGCACCTGCGATCCAAACCTCAGACGAGCGAAAAGAAATCACCCCCACACAACTTTCATTCCAAGAATCTAGGTCGGAATAGGCTCATCACGAGCATTGTGCATCGTCAATCCCAAAGGATACACAGTGTTACATCCCTAGTCCTCACGCACGTGTCCAAAATCCCAATCGCATTTCCATTGGCTGAATCCTAGATACAATCTCGAAACATCCCAGCCTTTATGAGCGAGTACATTGATTAAGAAATGTGGATTGTTTGCTTCGCCTGAGAAGAAATGGTTGACAATGTTTCGTGACCTAGAGTGCGGAGGAAAGTATTACGTCAAGATTTGAGTACTCTGCAACATGAGGAAACAAAATGTATGCATTGACCTAGAAGTTTGTTCACCTATGAATTGCAATCATGTGGAGTTGTTTCCATGATATTTCATTCGTAGTCTTAGCAAACTCTTGCTCCATGCACCACATCACAATATGAGCATGAAGAAATGCCTTGAATTCATCATGCTCCGTCGCTCCAATTCTCATCATAACAGATATAGTTGGTTGAAGGTTTCTCTTTCTTATTCCAAAAGTGGTTGTGTCGATAGCAATCATGTACCGCTCGCTATGGAATTCATCGCGAAGAATGTCCCACTGCTCTTGGCTCCATTTACTGGCCATTTTGTGGCCGTGGGACTTTGTGGAGGACATGCGGACAAGGTCTTTCACGCGTATCCCAAGTCGTATGTTTCCTTCGTAAAACATTCCGATTATCGACCCCCATAGGGATTCTGAAACATGCTCCGGTGATGGCAATGTGTTAATGCATTTTTGAGCCAGTTCGTTCATTTCGGATTCTTGACTACCCGATGGATCAGATTTACTTTCCTCTTTGTGCGTCAATATCCATCTTCCGCATTCTTCGGCTAACTTTCGCAATGCCACCGTAGCTCGTTCTCGGTTCAATGTTCTGAGACGCAAACGTTGCACTCCAACATAGTTCGCCCACACATGTACAAATGTTAGTAGGAGAAAGATTGTCCAAGAAAGTGTTTCAACTGTCATTATGTTTCTTTGCTGATTGAAATTTTGGCATGTTTCATTTTGTTCTTCGCCATTCTGATAATTAGTGCAAGTTGATGTGTCTTTCCGTACCTCGCTCAATTCCTCTAAAGAATGCAAAAACTTTGTCAGACAAACACCGAGTCCCATTCCAATCAATGACACTAAAGTTTCTTGAGTTGATTCTTTTGCGTTGACATCAGCTCTATTCCCTGCGATTGAAAAATGATCCGTGATGTTTCCTTTGGTTGCACCTTCAATGGAAGGATATTACCGCATGAGCTCCAGGTGAACAATCCATGATATCGAACGAAACAATACTTACTCACCTGCAGATATCCCGCACGCTACTTTACACAACGTAGAAACGGAAGTCAGGACAAGATATGGCGAAAGGAACGAACACAACCACGGAAACTCCCAAGTCATTAAAACGGGAAGAGCCATATCCAGTGTTAGCCCCACATCATTGAGTATATCTGCCAGCAGTCGAAATTCCTTTACGTGTGCATCGAAATAGGGAGAGGCTACGTAGCTGAAGAGGAGACCGCCAATCATTCCAAGACCATCACGAATTGCCCATGTCTGAAAGAATGAGTAACATTATAAATGAACGCATCTTACACAACGACAGCAGCTTCCTACATATTCCTCACATGACAGACAAATGACTAACCATGGCAGCACTCATAGCCGTAGCCTCCGCATCCCCTACCCCTGCAGCCATTAATACGGCACCCGTGGATACTACCCCTCGCAAGTACGAGCATAGACCTTGGATGGAATCGTAACATTGATATTCAAGATACCCTCCTGCTACGGTGTGCGGATAGCTGGATGTGCACGATAACGATATGCACACGAAGAATTGCGCCATTGGAAATATGGAGATAACCAATGATAAAGAAAAATTCTCGAAATTTTCGACAATGGCTAATAGTTGAACATACATTTGCGGATCGTTCTCAATAGTAACTCACCCAATGGGAAGAAACAAATCACAACACACCTGCTTTACTTTTTCTCCTGTTCTTCGAATAGTACGCGCCAACATGTCTTTCTCGTCGTCGCTCTTCTTCTCTCGTCGGGTAGACTGGTGGTTGCATGGTCGTCCATTATTCGATATGGACCAAACAAGCTCCAAATCAGATGGTTCCTTTAGTTCCTTTTTCAAGTCAGAGTCTAGACTGGTGGCTCCATCCTCACCATTGGCGTTCGGACTAGAAGCATGAATCAACAGATAGTCTCTAAAAGGCTCTTGTCGCATATGAGGTGGACGCCTTGAAGCACCTATTCTCTCTTCATTATGTTCGTAGTTCCTGCTGCTGTATTCGCGAAACCTCATGGCTGCAAAAGAAATGGGGGAATTGGGTAAGATAAATACTTGGTGGTTCTTGCGGGGTCGGCTTATCATTCTTTTCACAGCTTGTCACGACAGCGAGCACGTGACATATGGGCCATTTGTTAGGCCAAAAGCCAGGGAAAATGCGATTCCCAGGGAATTGTAAAAATCGAAAAAATCGAAAATGCAAAAGCCAGAGAAAAGACACTTTGCTTTTTAATGGCTTTTGCAATTTGGCCATAATGCCATTCCTAGGGGTTGAGGGCAAATTGTTATCCTAAAGAAATTTTCACATAGTACTATTTGAGTCACAATAAGAGTCCAAAAATCAAAAAAATGTTAAATTCCTACATTTGGGTTATCATTGACATGAAATAGTGGATCCCCATGTTCAATTGAAAGTTGAACCAGGGAGGCACAATCACTTAAGACATACCAGTGCTGTGTGAGGTCATGACGGAAAGGTCAGACAAAATGGCAAAGTTTTTATGACGCTCATTGGCAGTCTCATGATGACGCCATACAATAGCCCTCATCCTGTCCTGCTCTTGAGGATGAGCCATCACAGCACATGGGCATTTGATGGAATGTGGAGATTCTCCAACATACCCATTGTCTGCCTCGCAATGCTTCCACTTTTGCAGTGTATGCCGGTAGATTGTAATGTCCGGCCAAAATCCATGATGGAAAGGTCCACCCAGAACTTGTGTGTCAAAAACATTCTCAGACCCACAACCATGGGTCATCCCACAATTGGATGAGGTGTGCCATTACACAAACAACCATTGGGGATGATGAATGTTCTCAGACTCATCTGAGCATTGAGTCTGTGGACTCCTAGCTGAGTCAGTGTTGCTCTGAAGACTGGAATTATGCCAACAGTGTGCCTGATGGGGTGATCAGCTTCAAAAGCATCTGATAGTGGATCTGCTGGAAATGCTAGATTCCCACACTGGCTTTCATGACTTGACAAAGCTTGCAGTTGTTGTGGTGTCGACATCAGCACAATGCTGTTGGACACTGGACTGAAGCTCTCTGAAGAGCATGAACCAGGCATGTACAACAGCCTGTCCCCTTTCTTATTTGAGAGCACTGAGGGATGCATCAGCGGTATTGAAAAGGCCCCCGCACCATTGTGGATGTTGGGGCACTTAACAAGAAGAAGAATCAGCACCACTTCAGCGATACAGAGAACATGATTTAACTGGTAAGTGGCACACAAGGGTTATGGTTGCTCATATAGAGTTTGGTACCAATGCAGTTGCGGGCATCGCCACCAGACAAGTGCCAACCATATGCCATGATTTGGTTAGGCCAGCAATGACATCATTCATGCTCATGGTAAAACAAGAGCAACAACCAAGATTCAGCACAAAGAGAGGGAGGAAAGGAAGAGCACATATGTCTAAGTAGGGAATATCCAGTCCACCTTGCTATTCAGACAAACTGGACTCTTTTTGTGAAAAAGAAAGGCTGCAGTCATCACTGCAATCTGCCTCGACCCACACGGCATCCACTCACCACTCGGTGACATAACCATCATAGGATGGTTTGCGGAAATCTACAACAGCTGTTGAGCTGTACCCTTAGGATGCAAACATGTTAAGACTTGCACCAGACCCTTGTCATGCTAGGGCAATAAGTAGGGTGCGGGCGGCACCAGATATTTATGGTCATCTGAATCCACAATGTGCAAGAATATTATTCCTTGTTTGCCCCATTGATACACATTGTTTGAGCCTATCAGTGTGCCAACTGGCCCACACACATGTCATTCATGATGGACTTCATTACAGACCCCTGCAAGTCAAGAAGAGCCAATCAAGCATGACATTCCATGGCAGCTACAGCTACCAAGACAGAGTACGAAAGCTTTTCTATTGGTCAACTTGATGACTCCCATGGGAAGACATTTCCAGACACAGTGACCACAACAGGTAAGTGTTGTAGGCATCTGAAAGACCATAAAATTATAATAATATGTGTCATTTGTTTGATGGAAAAATTGGGAAGACACTTTAGATGCTAGAGATGTGTATAGGAGTAGGTGATGATTCTGTCTGTTCAAACAAAATCAAAATCTTACTCGATGTTGTTCTGTTTTTTCTTGTAATTCGTGTTACATGGTACACAACTAAGTAAATAACGGCAGCAAGAAGGTGGCATCAACCAGTTCCCAACTGGTACCATCCCCACAGCCATTGGGCCATGCCCCAGTTTTGGACTGGTAAGCAAGATATGATCCATGCACCCAGAGCTTCCCAGCTGGTGCGATACACTAGCTTCAGCTGTGCACCCAATGTACCCAGAGTGAGTATTGGTGACAAAGTTTAGAAAACATGGTCTACAGCCAGCCTTGACGGGCGCCCACATCCATCCAGCTCTCTGGCTGTGGCATCATCATCAAGTAATAGGATTTTGCTGGCCCACTGTCAGTGCATGTGAGACTTTAGCAACAGTCCTCAAATGGCTCCCTGTGAACATCACTGGGATCAAATGCCTCTCAGCGGATTGTTGCATCAGCTTCGGCCAACACTTTGGGAAAGGACAAAGTCCAGACCCACTGGCTATCATGCAGGACATGACTGAAGATTGAAATCAACTGCCATGTTCGCGACACCTGCAGCCAAAATAACACCTCATGCATCAAGGCAAAAAGTCAAGTGCATGGCATGCACATACCCTGTGAGGGAGCACAATGCCCTTCATCAGGGCCAACAAGAAGACAGTTGGCCTCACCATCACTGAATCGTGCTCTCAGAGCTCAAACCATGGTGGTAGATAGCATGGAGCACATCCCACTGTTGCTACGACCTCTAACCTACTGCTCCTTTTTACATCTGGCATGGGGCCACATTGTAGTCATCTAACCGATCATGTCTAAATCTACCTATCCCACATGGAATGTTGACAAGTGCACTGTAAATCTATCTTATTATAGCAGTAAGGATTGATGTTGCAAGATACTATATGGTTCAGAGCCTAAAAAATATCGGAAAAACTTGAATCTAAAAAGTAATCCGTTCGTTGCCCGCCATGCAATCAAAATGGAAACGCGTGAAAACTAGCAAAAAAAGAAAGGAGGGTAGGGCAATTTGAGAGGTTTGCGTGTAGAAGAATGTTTTGTCAAGGATGACCACAGGTATAAACAAACACAACAGGAAACAATTAGTAGGTGTCGAGTAAAAACTAAATCAACGAACAAAAACATATTGTGAATTTGTATGTAACAGCAGTAACAGCAGTAAGATACTAAGGCCCACAAGATTGAAATCTCATGAAATTTCAAAGTGAACAAGACTGAACTGAATTCTCACCAACTTGAAACCATCGTAAAGCAAGACTCGACTATGAACTGACCATCATTCTAAATTAATCTTTTGTGTCCACAAGTAATAATGTCACAAAACTGAAGCGGCTTCATTCTAATTAAGCCTCTGAATACAGAATTATGCGGTAACAAAAGGTGAGTAGATATAAGAATTATAATTAACTCTATTGCTCAATCCAGTTTACCTCTATATTTCTAATGATGACCCTTTTACGACTTCCCAATGAGTTCACCATGTCATAAATGTGTTTAGCCTGAACGTGATCTGCTATTATAGTCTCAAAAGTTTGGAATTCATCTGGATGTTCAAGCTGGATCAAACTTGGATGCATCTTTCTGTTATTTGGATTGTACCCTTCAATGCGATTTGTGATGTTCATCATCTAGTGATAGATTTGATAACATTAGCATGCAGCATGGGGTAACAATCATAAAGCCACCTGAGTTGGGCACTACTTTTTCTCTACAAGATGTGTGAAGATTTTAAGAGTTCATAATTTGACCTCATAATTGGATCAAATTGGATCAATATCAAAAATCAGATCTATCTGTCTACCAACAACCACACATTGGTAAGTCACAAGGCATACTATGATAACACCCGTCAAAGGAAGAATAAATTTCCCATTCTCAGCATCTGTGTGTCTACACTTTCCACTTCCTCACCTTCAGAGTCGATAGACCTTCACCACTTTCACTCACATTCTAAAGCATTTGCCAAGTGACCTACTTATACAAAGAAACGAACCTTGAAACACAAGACCTCTAGTAACGTACAAGCAAACTACAAATTCGAACATCAATCCTTCCAATGCCTCAAAAGGAAACACAGAACCTCTTATCACCAACCAGGCAACCGAAACAGTGTTTTTCACAAGAATGAAGACAAATTTAAGGCCAACTGCATCTATTACCATCATACTTGCATACCCAAAGCAAATATCCTTGACGCCAGGTTCATATTCTTGAATTTAATCATGGTCTTTGAATCTACTGACTGTGTGCTCTTTGTGCCACAATCAGTCTTGAGTTTTCTTGAAGTTGGATAGAGCAGATGACATGGAGGGCCAGTTATTTGGTGAGTAGGCCTTGCCAGATTCCAATGCCTTGGTTTATATGGCATTTATGGAAGCGTTGGAGGAGATATCAAACCGAGTGTGATCTGTGCCTCTTGCTCATAGAAGGCCTTCATTGATAACATTTGTAGTCAAGAACGAACATTGCAGTGATGAAACCATATTTTTATTACTCAAAGGAGTGGGTCATGCCAATGGAGAAGTGCCAGAATGTGTTTGCAGCATACGGCCAATCAATGATAATATCCAATCAAAGAATATTGGGGGCAGAGCGTTCCTTGGTGTCAGCATTGTTAGTGAAGATGAAAATGCTCTGACTCAGATGACAAAGGAAAGCAAAGAAGAGTGCAAAAAGGAGAGCGGGTGTTTCATTCAAGAGAGCCAAGGTAGACATAGCTGCAAAACAAGTTAATTGATAGAGAAAGAAAAAACAAAGTGGGAACCCTTATGATTGTGTTTAGTTGTGGCAAATATTGATGTGGTGAAATTTGTTGTGATTGTAAGCTGATTGCAAGTCACACAAGTAAATTTTAATTTGTCACTTGAATGTGAAAAAATAATATTACCACTGTTGAATAGTTCCACGCATTATTAGATGTTCACTCCAAGAAATAATGCAAGAATGTACCCAGAATCTACATAATTTTAGATCCATTGTCATTATTCATTTTTTCTTCTTTGGAAAGATTGATAAGCGGCTCAAAACCTTAAACTATTTTAGTTTAGTTTAACCTATGAGAGCTAGTTACAGATCCAACCAACCAAACAAACAAGTTAAGAGTACCAATTGATGATTTAATCACTATGAAGGTAATTCTGTTGCACCCTAGTATCTTCATTTCTTGCTTTTTGACATATGACCTTGCATGTAGCAGTAATATTTGGAAACCAATACAATCAGTAACCCTTCGATTCACTAAAAATTTGGATCCTCTTCATGTGGTGGAACTCATTGCAGAACGATCAGCCCTCAATGGCTGAATGTGATAAACAACCTATTAGGTCGATTGTCCTGATACCTTGCATCTGCTGAGAGAGAAGTGATTAAAAAGATTGGGACTTGAAGGAACCTGTTGTGTAATGACACAATGACATGATAGTGTGTTAGAAGATTTTGATGAGTTGGAACAAAAAAGCAGAGAAACAACACTCACGCAAAAGCTTTTGTAAGCAAGACTATAACCAGTTGGTACTTCTTTGAAGGTGGTGATGGCAATTGTATAAAGGTGGTGGAGGTGGTAGTTGTGGACCACTGTGGGTTTCTTGTGCTTTTCAACATGATGGTGTGTTGATGGATGTTCTGGAGATTGTCGGAAATGAAAAATATGAGAAAATATGAACGGAAAGTGATTTTTGTCTTTGCTTGCTTTCCATCAGCGTTCTCTTGATTTGGGAAGGATTCCATGATGATGAATGAATCCTTAACATCCAAATTTGTAGATCAGATTTTGTTCTGAATGTATATTATTGATTCCTTTGTGTTGTGAAAGATCCAATGCTTAATTTTTGGTGCATTATGTCATTGGATACAAACATATCAATTCCTTTATATATTTCTAAAAGAAAACAAGTAAATGGTAACAGATGGTCAAAAGTATCAAGAATGTGAGTGTCAATGGAAATTAAAACTTCCTGCAGTTTTCAAGAGTCGATCTGCTCTTAATACTATGCCCAAACAGAGGAATAGCATGTTAGGACAGGTAGAAAATAAGCCATTACTTTGAAAATGGGAAAGGATGAATAAAATCATCCTATAAATAATATGTCAAAATGTTAAAATAGTGGTTTGATGAGGACTCTCTCTGACAAGAATCAGTATACCAGTAAACAGATATCCCCATCCTTTTCTTATGGCACAGCACCATAACTAGCTTTCTCCATCTTAATCCTTATAGTGCAATTATTGCACCATATGGCGGACAATTCTTACGTGCCTTGTAAAAAATCTCATTTGCTCTCAAAAGGTAATTTTGATTTGGCATCATTATTTGGCTAGAAATACTTAGTCCTCATTTTTGGAGTCTTAACATAAGAATACTAGGCATAAGTAATGCCTTCAAGAAGTTGTACCAGAAAAACGCCCAGAAAAGTTGGACACCGGGCAGCCATGTGCCACACCACATCACCATTTATGGCAGAACCCCCCCCCCATGTCTTCCATGATGATAACTCAACGCTTCATGTCACTGTTTCCTCTGGTTCTTGGCTCCCTGATGGACTTTTGCCACAAAACCTTCACCATTCTTTTCCTTTCTTCAGCACGCATCTAGGGACATTTGAATTTTGCCACAAGTCCAATTGGATCAGGAGTTATATCATTTTCCCTGCAACACTCCTGTTGTCCTTGACAATAACTGTTCATGTCACTGTTTCCTCCATTTCTCGGCTCTCCGATGGACTTCTGCCACAAAACCTTCACCATTCTCTTCCTTTCTTCAGCACACATCTAGTGACATTTGATTTTGCCGTAAGTTCAATTGGATCAGGAGTTATATTATTTTCCTTGCCACACTCGTGTCGTCCATGACGATAACTGTTCATGTCACTGTTTCCTCCGGTTCTTGGCTCCCTGATGGACTTTTGCCTGACTTTTGCCACAAAACCTTTACCATTCTCTTCTCCTTTCTTCAGCGTGCATCTGGCGACATTTGAATTTTGCCATAAGTCCAATTGGATCAGGAGTTATATCATTTTCCCTGCCACACTCACGTCGTCCATGATGATAACTCTTCATGTCACTGTTTCATCCAGTTCTCTTCTCACTCATGGATATAGACAACAAAGCCAAGCTTTCGTTGTCTTTATAATGGAAGAAAGAGTTCTCTCATCGACTCAAAAATCAAGACTCATTAAGATTCTACCATCTGCAATAAGAAGCTGTGTTGAATGGTCAATTAGGTGTGATGGTGTTGTTATTTCGAGCCTACACATTTAACCCTCAAACATATGAACCCTTATGTAACAAAGAGATGTCCATTATATGGAAGAAGTTGGAGGAAGGGATCAATTATTTATCAATTTACAAGAAGATGCTTAAGAATAGGATTCTCGTGGATAGAAGTTATGGGGGCATTTTGCAAAATATATTTAAGTAATTCTTCTCTTGACATCAGTAATCTAACAGCTAAGAGGTTTGAAGCGAGAGGAGGCCGTCAAAGACGATGCGCGGGTCAAATGGGTAGGTCTCCGTCTATATTGACAATGGTTTGGGTTGCAGCGGCGAAGCCTGTGAAGGAGAGGGAGTTTAATCTAGGAAGTATGTCCCTGTAGTGAAAAGTTAAATTAGACTCTCGAGAATCGAAGTTTACAATGAAACACCACCGGATAATCAGATGAAATATGCAATCGGATCATGCATGCACAATTTGCGCAGGTGGCAACTTCGGTGACGATTTGTATGACTACAATATGAAGATTGCACTACACCATTGGTGAAAGAATGATCGTGCGACGACATTAGAAGAAAACTTGTCCCAACAGTCCCTATTATTGATGAGATGAGTGCTATAGATCACATGCCCTCAGATCCGACTGAACGAGGGCATAGAAGATCCGCCCCTGATGTCACTCTTAGAAGAACGGTATATATTTTCCTCGAGAAGCAATGGATGATCTTTGCGACACCGCCCAGCCAGTCAAGCTCTCTCCCCTTTGACAGCAGTTCTCAATAGAACCTTCCGAATATCTGCACCACCGCCAGCCATGAAGAGACTCGCATCCTCCAGTCAAGAAAAGATAAGGGTCGTTTCAAAACAAGTGGATTGTGCCAGTTCTATGAGTGATAAAAAATAGTTTTACTTGGAGAGTAGATTCAGGATGAGTGATCGCAATTTAAATGTGTTTCTTAGCAGTTCTCAGCGCAAATTCATGAAGAATCTGTATCAACAGCTGGCCCTTTTTCCACTACCATGTGATACATTAATGAATTATTAAAATCCGATCTCGCACTTCCTAATATCGTGCAGATTAGGTACGTTCTCGCACTTTTCCTGGATTTTTTCACCTCGCAACTTTGCCCGTAGAAGCATTTTCTTTTCCTCCCCCGAGAATACATTGCTGCCGGATCGAAGCATATCGGCCAAGACCTGAACGTCCACTTCTTCCCTCATCGATGGGACTTCATCAATTTCTTTCTTCCTTTTGGCAACAATAAACGAGTGTTCATTGGGGTCAAGATCCAACATGACGTCTGTCCCTCCAATTTTTTTCTTCCCGGCCGTTGCGCCATACTTGACCCCAAATTGCCCATTTCGTAACGCCTCGAGCTCATCTGCAAAGGCATTAGTTGCCCATTCCATGTGAACTTGTTCAAATTGTGTTTGTTCTTCGGCCGAAAGATTAACTGAATGCACTCTTTGAGCTTGAAATGATGGAGATTTTCGGTTTGAGCCATTTGACTTAGACGAATCATAGGATAATATGGGATTCCACCATTCTTCAGTCTTTCTGTCCGATTTTGCAATTGATTCCTCCATATCGATGTTTCCCTCGCGATTCCCCCAAGCCTCTTTAATTTCTTCTCCGGCGGCGACGATCTCTCTCACTGCCGCGTGAGCGTCGGACCATGGGTTATCACTTTCAATCTTCCACCCACTCTCGCTGAACGCGTTCGGATCGAGTGATGGCAGCGATGCGTTCCCGTATTTTCTTATAACTTGCGATATGTTCGTCGTCGCTCTTTCTACTTTTGCGATGCGTTCGAGCTCTTCTTTACTGAATTTGTTGCCATTCGTGTCAATGCTAGTGTATTCATAGTGGTACCGCTCCGAGGGAGGTTTTTCTGGGGCTCGTCTTTCATCACCTACCATCCTTCTGACTGATCTGACATGTCCGCTTCGTTTCTACAATTTCTATCTTGATCGGACTTTGAGTGGCGGCCATTCAATTCGTTTGCTGCATAAGGTGCTATAACCTGGTTGACCCAATCTGTCATTATGTGCTCATTATGTGTTATTAAATGCGAGACCATGAATGTGATAATCATTAGGAGATGCGGGAAATACTCAAACTTAGCAACTCTTATGTTGCTGCTTCTCAGCACAGGAGTAATGATCGAACAAAAGACCCCAACATAATCAAATCGTTGGCATAAAGCCAAAGTATACTTGTGGATGTCAAGGTGATGGCAGTAACATGAACTTTGCTTTGAAGTAGAGACAAGGAAGGAAGTATGACAAGACAGTCCTGGCGCAATCTTGCCAGGTGTTGTGTCAGGTTGATACTCAACTCAGCATGTCAGGAGGAAGCTAATATAATTTCTCTACATCATCACAAGTGAACAGACCACCGATATATTCAAGTGCTGTGCTGAAGCAGTTGTTTACTTTTTGATTCGGCATATACTGTGGAAGGAAGGAACTTTCTGTTTTAGTTTGTTGTACTCTTCCCAACTAGGAAACCTGCATACAACTGCTTCATGAGATGGTGATTGAAAATATCTCTCATCCTATTGTTATCATTCTGAGAAATAGGTGGTTTGGAATGCTAGGGAGTGTGATCACTAAAAATTTCCGAAAATTATGACAGAAGCAGACTGTTCTTTCTGAGGTGACATAATATTACTTATGACAAATCTATGCAAATGTAGGGGTCAATAAGTAACAAGAAAGGTGACAATGAAGAGGGGGAGATGCTGGAGGGAGTCTCCAATTTAAAAAGGTAGAAATGTATCTTGACCTTCTACCCATACCTTTAATGGTGCCTTCCTTTTAGGAGTGACAAGTGACCAGGTCAGAAAATTGGACATATCATGCCCGGAATGGACACCTTGAAAAGTAGTGCACACGTAGCACATAGCACACATCACTTCTTTCAAATAATAAGATATAACCCATAATTGGTCAGATATGAGTGCGGTATACCATATTTTTTCTAGGACATTCACACATGAGTTTGAAGTACAAAATCAATGTAAATTACTTCAGCTCATCCTTACAATCACCTGTACATGTACATATACATGAACATGAACTTGAGAGAAAATTTACATAATCCATTTTTGGTTGGGTTCCCTTTTTTCCCTTCTTAATCTTAAAGTTTGCATACATACAACCAATGATTTTGCATCTGCACAGCACCAATACACTTCAATAGTCAATAAGCAGCTGCAGCTGCTGAATTGTTTGGGAAAGAATTTAGGGGAGGGAAGCATGGTTATGATGCAACTCATGTTGATAGTTGCACCAGCAGTGAAATTTAATGGAATGAATATGGACCTGCTGTAATCATAATAGATGCGCATGAATCATGAAGTGATTGTTAGCTGGGAGGGAGATTGAACAGGAAGAATGACAGCAGAGAAGTACAAAATGCAGTTGTTGCTGTCACTGATACTCCCACATGCCTACAACATCACAACAGCAAAATCAATATCAGTCTGTATCACAACAACAGTCTGAACGGCTTATCCAAACCATCATTGCAGTCATGCCAGTTCAACCTCCTCTCTTGGATCAAATCGTTTGTGATGTCCTCCAGTGCATCCCTGAAAAGAATTGTAAGACATATGAGATGTGCAACATATGGATATTCAGATGAATCTTTGATATTTGCTCCCAATTCCCAAACATAAGTTATACTCCCATGGTGGCATAATAATAAGGTATATGTGATATGATTTGTTTATTCATATTGTGTGCATTATGATTTTGTGCAGCCTTTTGGATGACACTGAAATCTTGGTCCCCAAAGTCTTTAAATCTGTTATATTAGTACATTATGATCCTTAACTGCATGTTACTTTATTGTGCTTTACATGATCAAGTTGAATGCTGCATCACTGATCCTGAATTACTGCAAAGAAAAATAGTAATTTTCACCACAAACTCTAATTCTGCTGTAATCACCACCTTTTGATCACAATTCATTTTTACACGCAATTGTACAGATGCAGGGCATCAGACTAGAAGCTCATACTAAATTGGTTCAGCTATTTTATGAGTGCTAGTCTTAGTGCACAAGCATCTGTGCATAAAATGAGTGGTCTTGGTGACCAAGTAGGCTGTACCTGCTTACTGGGTGATCACGAGGAATTACCTGCATCATCACACCCTTGCAAGAGGACTCAGGTGGAGCTAGGCAGCTGATGCAGCTGGTTGGGTGCGTTAGCTAAATCGTAGCATTGCCCACGACGAGTTGTGGTGTGATAAACTCCTGTATGTGTTGGTGATGGGTGGCAGGGTGATGTTTAGTCAATAGTCCCCGTATTGAGTTTTCCTGAAACCAGTAGATCTTGAACTGTTCTTGGCATTCCGATCTCGAGCCAATGGAATCGCATGTCCATGGCTTTGGTCCGTTTGGGTTGGATCTTTCCATTGGCCGGCGCCTTCAGCGGTGGAGTTGTCTGTTTGGGCGGGGTGGCAGGTTGTGTGTGGCCAAAGTTCTTCCAAGGATAATACGGATGAAGACTGCCTAGTGCCATGATGTAAGAGTGCCGCCAGTTCTGCTTGGTGGCAGAGGCCCACGACATGTTTGATGATGTGGGCAATGTTGAGGGCGGCTCCGTTGTTGTGTGGGATTTCTGCATTGGATGAGAGAAAAAATGTCCTCCTCCTTTCGGCTGCGTAGCATGAGTTCGCTGAGATAACTGGCGTCGCTGTGGATGAGCCCACCATGTCACTGGCGTTGTAGGTGAGCACTGCGCCGTCTTGGGTGGCGATGTAGTCAAAGAGCTGTTTGGTCTGCTTGAGTGTTCCCCCGACAGTTGGTTTGGAGGATTGTGGCGATGGCAGCTGATAGGGCACAGAGTGTGGGATCCCACAGCGGCCGAGGAAGAGGAATTTACCACAGACCTGTTGGATGAATTTCTTGCCCTTGGGGTAAGAGGGCTTGGCGGTTGATGGTGCCTTGGCGTACTAACAGTGCCGGGCTCCATATTTGATGGGCATGGCGGAAGGGTGCATGTTTTGAGTCTGTGGTGTGGGGTGCTGGAATTGGCGGAGAGCCTTTTGGCATGGCCATGCATTGAGAGGTGGCTTGGCGTTTGTCGTAGTCCCAGTCCAGGGTGATACCGATGTAGCCCCTTGCCAGTCGGTAGTGTGAATAGTGCTCCTGTAGCACCGTGAGGAGATGTTGTGGATGTTAGGTCCCCAGCGTACTTTATACCAAAATCATCCACCAGGGTGAATGAATGGGTCGCCAGATGTGTTTCCACAGGCCTGGGACAAGTTTGCTTTGGTGGTAGCCGTGGGCGTTGGCGTTTTCAGTAGTTCGTTGGCTAGTAGCCCTGCCTGTGGGAGACCGTGACATGCCGAGTCGCACGCGAGGACATAGATGGTCCCATCTGGTTCAACAAAGGAGGTCAAGAGCGGTACTCTCTGATGATTTAGGTGGGAATGTCGCTGAGTTTGGCGGAGGTATTCTGGCAGCGGAAGGGGTCATGAGGTAGAAGTTGGAGATGTCCATGGTCATAAACTTGGCACCTGGTGTGGAAATGGCGCTGTTAAAAGAAGTTTCGCAGTGATCATTTCAGCAGTGGGAGTGGCGACTTCGCCCAGGTAATTGATGCGGTCGCCACCTACAGTGAAGCGGGTGCGATTGGTCTCAGCTTTTCAGGGCGGGCGTTGCAGAGCGAAGCGGCCATATGTGGCGTCTTTCCGGCGGTCCTGGGGAATGTCGGACTTGCGTATGAAACGAATGGTGTCAGTGCCCTTGATCCGGCCGCCCGGCGCCTTGTGAAGAGGCGTCCAAACTTCGTTTGCTGAAGATATGGTCCAGTCGCCTTGGTAGACAGGGTGCCGCAGGAGTTGGCGGTAGTTGAGAAGTTTACCCGTGGATTTGTCGAGCACGGCCAGTGCTTTGTGGACTTCGTTTTCCATTGGTCAAGCGTGAGGGTTGTCGTTTGGTAATGGTGTAGGAGGCGGGATGCGGGAAGCTTCGCGATCAGCGTGTTGAGTCGCGGGAGGTCCGGCGAGTTTAGCGACCGCTGCTGTTTGGGATCGCGTGTTCGGGCTGGGTGTGTCGGCGGAGAAAAGGCGAATATCGCGGGCGGAGTGTCGTCGTGCGTGGTGATGTGCCGTGTTGCAGAGGGGGGATGGGCACGGGGCAGGTATGGCCGGGGAAGAGTTGTCATGGAGCGTGTGATGCGCATGTTGGGATCGAGCACCCTTGGAGGTGGGTGCTCAATGCGTTGCTCCACCCTTGGAGGTGGGTGTGGCGTATGGGGTGGTGGTGGCTGCGGAGCCTGCCGAGTTTAGCCGGGTGGATGTGTGTTGGAGCAGCTCTTGGAGCTGGCGTGGGTTGCTAGCACCCTTGGGAGGTGCATGTGTGAGTAGCGCCCGGGAGCAGTCTGCAATGGCTGCCATGAGCTTATCCGCGGGGTGAGGGTAGGATTGGTGATGTGCTTGTGGTGAAAGTGCACTGTGTCACTGAGTCGATCACTGTTGGTTGACTTGATATGGCAGCGAGCGTCGCGGTAGTGTTAGGGAAGTACTGGCGTACCACCCATCCACAGTGGAAGGCCCATGTTCAGCGTGAGTCGGTTTTCTCGTGAACATGGGCATTGCACCCCATGGGAGCTAGCGGCATTTTGTTGTAGTCGAAGGGGCGTTGAGATGCGTGGCGTGGCGGAGACAGTGGGGTGGCATTGGACTGGCGAAGGAGGTTGAGAGTGATCTCGGTTTGTGGGAGTAGTTTGTCCCAAAGCTTGAGAGGGAAATCGTCAGCCACCCCAGCCAGGATGCTGAGAAAATGGGACTTGAAGTTTCGAATGGCGACCCGGCGGCGTTGCGGCGTGTGGCAACGGGTGGAACCAATTCGAGCGACATTTTGTAGGTGTCCTGGATGAGGTCTTTCATAGGCGGAGATTTTGTTGTCTAAGACATGCTTGCGTGGCACAATACCAGCGCCGTGGTCAGAACATGAGGGTAGAATCTGGCGGGTGAGTTCAGCGTCGGTCGCGGTTCTTGATGGGTTCGACAAGGATGGCGCTGCTGTCGATTTCGACCATGACCATGATGTACTTGTTGCCGGCCTGTGGCGTGGGGGGAATTGGCCTGTTTGGTCGGTGAAGATGGTGCCGCACCTGGTAGGTAGTGGTGTAAATGTCTTGGACTTTGCGGCCCGGAGTTGAGTGGAGTGGACTTCTTGAAGGGTGCCGATTTGGGCTTGGTAGAGCGGCGTTCTTGCGTGTCTGGTTGAGGTGTCCCTGGGGCATCTCGGCGGAGTCAGGGTAGTACTTGTGGACATTCTTGACGGTGAGGAGTGGCCAGCCGACAAAGTTGCCTGCTTGGATGGCCTTGAGCCAAGTGGATTTGACGGGTAGCCACAGACTGCGTGCATCCATTTGATGGCCTGTTCGGTGGAGGGCAGGTCATACACACTGTGTGCTTGGTTGAGGACTGCGTGAGCCTTTTGGAGGGATCCGTGGTTGCCATTGGCCGCGGTGTTGGACAAAGTGGTATGCGGTAGCGGCCCTGTTCATCACGGACTCCAATGAAGCGGTTTACCGTGGCAGGTGATGAGCACGTCCTGTTCTTTATGGATCGTGACTCCATCTTTAGTGAAGATGGAGATGGTGCCGTCGTCGGAGGTTTTGCCCACGCTCATGAGTGAAGTAGGGAAGTCGTCGAAGGAATCGGCGGCAGCAGCTGTTGGGGACAGAAGCGGGAAAGGTAGAGTGGTGGCATGTTTACCCATGCTGGTGCTGCCGTTAGCTACACCGACTTCGTTTGGTGGAGGGGCGTAGAATGGGGAGTTTGGCAGTGTGGCGATCGGCCGCTGAGGTAATGTCCATCGGCGCCGGAGTCGTAGGTTATCATGGGTTCGCTGGTGTTGGGATGGAAGTGGCGTACGTGGGCTTGTGCCTGGAAGGTAACGTGAGGCACAGCGGGTAAACACTTATGGAGGGTTCGCCTGATGTTGGTTGCCAGGGCGTAACCGGTGTTCTTTGATGCTTGTAGGAGGGAAACCGCCCGGCTTGCTGGTGCGAGTATGAGCATTATTGATTGCTTGACATCGCGGGTGGAGGATGTCAGCTTTAGCGGCAGCGGTGCGTTCGTCCTCCGCCCATGTGATGTGTTGGTCAAGGAGCTGGTTGTCGGCCGTGGTCTGGGCCCTTTTGTGTTGGCGTGCATGGAGGCGTCGCATGGCTTTGAGTTTGAATGTGCTGGGAATGGGAACAGGTGGGGGTAGAGATAAAATGTGAGTGGGGGTTGAGGAGATAGGTGGGTCTGCAGCGTACTGCGGCAGAGTGGAGTAAGCGTTGCTGATCGCAACATAAAATCTAGGTTTTGAAGTTTTACTATTAGGATGAATAGTGTGACCTTTAGAATTAGGCAGTACTGTGATCCACTCGTCTGAAGTCGCCGACCCCTCCGTCAATCGCCCCCGCTCTCTGAGCCACTGGAGTCAGGATACCCACCACATGCAGAGGAGAACTGGATGCGGGGCTTGTAGGTGATGCCCATCTCCTTGCACACCCATTCCTGGCGAAAACCCTTAAATTTTGTGTTCCAGAAGCAGTCCTTCTCGGGAATGTTAGGATGTTGGCGGTGGCGGCGAAAACGACGGCAATGCTTACAAGGGTTGGTTTTGTGTGAGTCGCGCTGCTGGGATCTCGAACGTGCACGGTCTCGGCCTCGACGCTGCTCACGGTTTGTTGTTGTGTGTTTGGCGTTGTTGCGTGTGCCGTGGCGAGTCTTGCTCGCGGAGGATTCAATGTCCGACTGGGCGGCATAGGCTGCACCTTCGGTGTCGTCGACGGGCTGTTGATGAAGCAAGGATGTGAGGTATGCGATTTGGTCGGTGACGGCATTGGCGGCACCGGTGGTTGGGGAGGGGGCCTCGTTGAGCTTGCGCACTCCGTCCGCGCCCGCGAGTTCTCGGAGGATGACGGTGATGCTGTCGTTGGTGTGCGCAAAGTTGTACGCGTAGGCTCGGCGGATGGTTTGGAGAGCTGGACGAAACTCCCGGCCCCACGCTTCGCTGGTTGCGAGCTCGACATTGGCGAGGAGTATGAGTGCGAGTTGCGTGTCGTCGACGACGACGCCGTAGGAGTGCATTCGTGCGATCTGGCGCGGAGGAGCTCGATGTTCGTGATGACTTTCTTCTGGAAGTCGAAGCGGAAGGCTAGAATGGTGGCGAGTTGTTCGAGGACATCGCCGCGTGTTGGTCGGTCAGCGCCTTGGATGGCGGCGTTGACGAGGTCGTGGAGCTCGTAGTCGTCGATGCTCCTGTAGTCCGTGCCGTCGGCCGTGCGAAGAACAGCGTCGGTGATGTCGGAGCCGACCTTGTCGGTGATGGCTTCCGTTGTGCCTTCTTTCGCTCCAACGACGGCTTGGTTGATCATGTTGATGCGATCAGCTTTGTCTTGTGCGTCGGCGCGGGCGGTGATGGTTGGGAGTACCGGGAGCTGGGCAGTGGATTGCGCATCTGCGATGGCGCGCGCCGTCGAAAGTACCGGCGTGATCGTGGCGGCATCGGTAGATCGGATGCGAGCAAGGAGCGACGGTGGGTTTGCTGTGCTGCTGATGAGCAGCTTTTCCATGCCATTGCCCGGATCGCCCGGGTTGTAGGTGCTTTTGAGCACGCGACGGACACCCGTGAAGAACGTAGTGATGGCGTCGTGGGTGTACTGGTTGCTGGAGTTACGAGGTAGCGCCAGTTTGTTGATGGCGGTCTTGACATGGTCTCGTGTGGTGGCCCGAGCGGTGAAACATGCATCGGCCATGATGGTGCTACGTTGCTGTTACGGAGATAGCTGAACTACAGATGCAGGGCATCAGACTAGAAGCTCATACTAAATTGGTTCAGCTATTTTATGAGTGCTAGTCTTAGTGCACAGCATCTGTGCGTAAAATGAGTGGTCTTGGTGACCAAGTAGGCTGTACCTGCTTACTGGGTAGATACGGGAATTACCTGTATCATCACTGTGTACCTCATTACTTACACAGCGGTACAGACTTAGAACTTTACCTGTCTACCTGATTACTATACGATATGGCTAGCATAAAACAGTCATAATTTAGTAATCACCTTATTATCAATATCTACGTGTTTGCTATGCTCAGCAGCAGGTCAGTGCATTGAACTCCACTTTTTGGCCATTGACCTTGACCTCCCAAGATCCAATACGATCAATGGCTACTTCTTCCCAAGGTGCAATTTGCACTTCTTCTTCGGGTAACAGTCCATATCCACGGCCTGATATTTTTATATTTTTGACAGTCAGAACACTTGAGCTGCTCAATGTGTCAACGCAGGGCTGAGTTGTGATACAGCTGTCTCAATGATTCCAGTTAGCCTTATTCTCCAGGATGTCCCATTACTTGTTGAAACCACTTGACTGTGTCATCCACCATTGAGTCCTCCAAGGCAATTTTCCTATTGTCTTGAGTGGGATCCTTTTTGTAACAGATGATGTCCTCGACATCTGGATCTAGTTGCAAGTTGTCATAGTTGTTGGGATATTGTGTTTGTAGAGCCAGCAGTTTGTCATCCTGCTGCTGCTGTTCACGTTTGTGAGCATAATTCAACAGATTATGCTCAGGATGAGGAATTTCTGGGAGGCCGAGGTAGCACAATAGCATCTCCTTTAGTTCATTGTCATTGAACCCTGTGTACTCTTGATCCAAGAAGTACATTTCGTTGTCATCTGACACCACTGCTGGGTCTACAAGACTCTTCCCCTCCGCGATCTGAGCGGGTGTAACCAGGCAATGGAGCTGAGATAAGTTATCAGCCCGAGTATTGCGGGGTCCTTCTATATAACGCAATGTGGGTGTGTATTCCTCAAACTTATTGCGCCAGCTTAAGACCCTTTGTGTCTTCAAGGTGTCGAAAATAAGGTTTTTATGATTGGTGAAGACATGAGTGTCAGCACCTAGTAGCATTCCCCTGAATTTCTCAAGGGTAGCAACATTAGAGAGCATTTCCTTCTCCATTACTGAATAGTTCTGCTGTGATTTTGACAGCTTTCGAGAGAAGTAGGCAACTGGTCATCCTTCTTGAACAATGCATGCTCCCAATTGAAAGTCTGAGGCATCAGTGTGAATGTCAATTGTTGTTCTGGTCTGGATAGGCAGCGAGAGCATCAACAGCCATGAGGGCATGCATTTTTTCAAACACTTGCTGCATTTCAATGGTCCATTTGATTCGAGCAAGTTTCTTCAGCAAGGACTGATCGGTCAAGGGCTTGAGGATGTGGGCACAACTAGGCCACATATCCCTGTAATAATGAATGCAGCCAATGAACATGTGCAGTTCGGTTGCATTGTGGGGATGATCCATGTGCAGGATAGCGTCTACTTTCTTTTTCCATGGCTTAAGACCTCAGGGTTTAAGCCAATAACCTAGTCAGTCAGTTTCCTGAACTGCCCATTTGCATTTTAAAGGTTTAATGGTAAATCCCTTCTCCCACAATCGTCTCAAGATTGTGGTGAGGAGCTGAACATGATGATTCCAATCATGGGAAAATGCACCAATGTTGTCAATGTATACGTCTGCATCATCAATGCCAGACAGCACACTTTCCATGATGTACTGTGCAATGTCAGGGGAGCATTTGAGTCCCATGGGGAGCCGGGCGTACTTATATTTGCCAAACGGCGCAATAATGGTACATAGGTCTTGACTTTCTTCATCAAGTTCAAAGGTGTAGTATTGCATACTGACATCTAGTTTGGTAAAAAACCTATACCCGGAGCATTTACACAAGATTTCCAATATGATCGGTAGTGGATACTGGTGTCGCTTAATTACCTTGTTCAGTTGGCGTAAATCACTGATCCAACGTACTCTACCATCGTTCTTTGGGATGATGAAAGTAGGGGAGGCCCATTCACTCTCTTGTGTTGGGATAAACACTCCAATTTTGACGATGTGATCTAATTCTTGTTTGAATGTGCTCATGTGCATGCAAGGGACGGATAAGGCCAAGCATGTACAGGCTTAGCATCGGGTACCAATTCTGTGTGTACATTGCGATGTAGGTACAGACCAAGTGTTCCATCAAACATCTTGCTGTTGTCTTGCGGCACCTGAAGCAAGTCCTTCTTCTGATGTGCATTGAGATGTGTTTGCTTGTCCACAACTTCAGCTACATCTGCCCATTCATATTAGGCATCCAAAATGTCAACAGCATAGCAGCTCAACCAATCTTTGCCAAAGAGTTCATCCCAATGAATCAAAGTCCTTGGAGTCCAGACCACCTGCAGGATGCACAGGACTGGAGCAATCGAACCATTCCATCTTGCCTTCTAGGTAATTGAGTTTGATCCCTGTTTTTGAGAGGAAATTTGTACCCAGGATAACATGGTATTTGGCATGATCATTGCCAAAAACTAAAGCCTTTTGATGGCTGATTTGCCTGTTTTTATCAAACTCTGGCAGTCTCAGATCTCCGAGAGTCACTACTTCCTGTGCTTGAAGTTTTCCTGCAAGCGTGGAGATGCGTTTGGTCTCACTAATTGTCTTAGTGACAACTTTTGGCAGTAGGACTGATCTCTTGATCATGAATACAGTCGATTCTGAGTCAAGCAGCCCTCGGAGGAGTCATCTGCTTTTGACTGCCTGAATTGTGTCTGCAGTGCAGGTGGTCCCTGGGCATTTACACCTGGGCAAAACAATCTTTGGCCTATGATAATTGTACCTGGGTTCCTCAAGCTCCAGTACAAAACATTCATGGTTTGGAAAAAAGCTTTCCCAGCAGAAAAATATGAACCGCCAGTGGAGGAGTCATCTACTTCCTGAAGTTTGGTAGTACACTAACTGACTCATCTTCATAGTTTAAAAATATTCCATTTTCAAAACAGACCTCATTGATGTCGGTAACTACTTCTAGTTTAACGACATTATTATCTAAAGGAGCATTGGCCAGCTCCTGCTCGACGTCCATGCTAGGAATGTTGATACATTCTGGTATAGTGAACACATTTCCTGCTGGCACAGTATCTTAGGCCGTCTTGCGCCTGGCCTTCTTCGACTTGTTGCTGGGAGCAACAAAGGTGGCATAGATGCTTCGACCATCTTGCGTCCGTAGATGGTGATGACCATCATATCAGTAGGAATGAGTCCTTTTGGATGGCGAGGGCTGGCCGTTCTCTGCTCTTCCATGTGGTGGTTGGCAACCGACCTAGACGAGGACACAGAGTGGGACCTGGAGGAAGAACCATGACATGCTGATGTCGGAACATTTGGAATCATCATCATTGTGCATGGCGTGGTGATGGTTTTTGTCGTGGCAACAGTGGTCGTCACTCTTTCCGTTGTGGCCACAATGCTTACCATCGTGATCGCCTTGATGGTCATGCTTGTGCGACGGCTTGTCACGAGCACAGTTGCTAGGCTCGTAGCGATACTTCAATCACTTCAATCGTACCGGTCATGGCAGCCGTGATAGCCATGACAATCCTTTCGAATGTAGGATCAGATGCAATGTCAATCTCAACAAGTCGTCTTTGAGCCGTGTTTGCACAGTACCATGGCACTTGATTTCTTCAAGGCCTTCTCTGTTTTCTTCTTTTGGAGCTGATCTATACACCGTTCGCTCAATCAGCATTCTGGAACTGCTCAAAGAAGCAGACAAGTGAGACGTGATCATCTGGCAGAGTTTTATGCGTCTCTGTATACTTCTGCTGACGCTTTCTTGACATCGAGAAAAAGATCTGCTTGATCCGTTCCTGCTTGGTGGGTAACTCCATTGTTGTACAAAGGAGACCCTTCTCAAGGTAGCCCACAAGCTGCACTTGACGGCGCATGTAGTCATGCATGGGTATGAGCGCCAGCTTTCGGGTGGTATGGAACCAGAGGATCAGCTGGTTGCCTATGTTCGAGAACCCTGCGAGTGCCTTGAGATAATCTTGACAAGATTTTTGAACATCGTGCTCTCATCGTCCTGGCATTGCACTGAGACAACATTCAACCATTTGGTCAAACCGGCCTCATTGAAGCATTGTTCCATCAGCGGGAACAATGTAGGCCTGTTGTGCTGCTTGTTCGCAGGCAAGCACAAAACGATCTTTGGTGAGAAAGAACTTGGGGCTGAAGCAAGCCTGGTTGGGTATGACGCTTCCGGACAGCTCTTTCCCGTTCATGGTGAATGAGATCTTGATTCAATCAGGCTGCTTCAAGAGGTCCTCAATTGCTTGATTTGGAAGCCCATCTGGGCCCAGAGAGGTCCACTTGTTGTACCATGCAAACTGTGGTACTGTAACTGAACAACCAAACGGATTTTTGACAATCGGATTTTTTGCTGAATGGCGCCGGACTCACCCAATGTAACAATTCCCTACTTGGCTCCAGACCACCAATACTGGCTCTACGAAAAATTGTAGAATAAGTCGGCAATTTTGGACTCGGACGACCACCCGCACTTCCGTTCATGCCGTCGTCCCCAATAATCAATCGCCACCACTCAAAATAAGCCATGCGGCCCTATTACTCTTTCATTCAACTGCGCAATGGATTTTTATGATCAAGAAGCATGAGATCAAATATTTCAGGCCAAGGGCATGGCAGCAGGCCACGACACCTGAGGTCATGCTTTGACTACACAAAAACATTGAAGTGGCCATTACACCACCGCAAGGGATCACAATAATGGAAAGAACCGACTTTGTCTTCCATGGAAAAGAAGTGTGTATTGAGTAATAGCTTTGTCCAAGAAAGCAATTCAAATGAAACAAAACAACAAAACAAAACAAAACAAAACAAAACAAAACAAAACAAAACAACAAAACAAAACAAAACAAAACAAAACAAAACAAAACAAAACAAAACAAAACAAAACAAAACAAAACCAAACAAAACAAGACAAGACAAGACACGACAAGACAAAACAAAACAAAACAAAACAAAACAAAACAAAACAAAACATGAGAATCAAAAAGAGCCACACCATTAATGCCTTCTCCTTCAACAACCACGCAACAATCAACCGCTAGTCAATCAACGGCATAACAATAATTACATTAATAATACATACATAATTATTGGATCAAATAACCAATATCACTGTTGAGAGTATAGCTGCATTACTATCAGATAATTGATGCAATGAATAGATAGTAAAATGTCTTTGACTTCTAAAAAGGATCAATTGAAAGTTCTGTTCAATGCGTGCTGTTTGAGAACTCCTCCAACTTTTGAGCAGTTGATTGTTGCGTGGCGGTTGAAGGAGAAGGCATTAATGTTGTGGCTCTTATTGCTTCTCATGTTTTGTTTCGTTTTCTTTTGTTTTCTTGTGTTTTGTTTGAACAACTTTCTTGGACAAAGCCAATGCTCAATCCTTTTGCATAGGAGACATAGTCGGTTCTTCTCCATTTTTAATATCTTTTGTGGTGGTGTAACCAATGGCCAGTTCAATGTTTTTGTGTAGTCAAAGTACGACCTCAGGTGTCGTGGCCTGCTGCCATGCCCTTGGCCTGAAATATTTGATCTCATGCTGCTTGATCATAAAAATCCATCGCGCAGTTGAACGAAAGAGTAATAAGACAGCATGGCTTATTTTGAGTGGTGATGATTGATTATTGGGAACAAAAACATGAAGGGAAGTGCGGGTGGTCCTCCGAGTCCAAAATTGTTGACTTATTTTACAATTTTTCGTAGAGCCAGTATTGGTGATCTGGAGCCAAGTAGGGAATTGTTGCGTCGGGTGAGTCTGGCGCTATCCAGCAAAAAATCCGATTGTCAAAACTCTGGTTGGTTGTGGTCTAAGATGATTTGCAACCGTGGGGTGTAAAACCGAGGGTGTAAAAAAATACACACAGAAAATTATCAGTGTGAAGTATATACCTCCCTGGCAATTGACGTGCAGCTGTCAGATGCAAAAAGTTAGCCTTTTAACTCTATTATCTTTTCTTTAACTCTGTTTAAACTATGCCCTTTGCTACATTGTTTCGTAGGGCTGGTATTGGGACGTCATCCTGAGCATGTCCAAAGACCAATAAAGAATCACGCGGCTCTCTGTTGCTCATGCCGCTACGACAAATAGCTGAAATCCGAGCTCGTCAGCATACTCCTTCAAGGTCATAATGCCTGATGGGGATGCAGGAGCTGGTGCGGGCCAAAGCAACTCATTAATTGTGGGCCTAGAAGGCATTGAAATATCAAATATCTTTTAGTAAATCACGCATTAAGCTATATTAACAGGGGGAGACACGGACAAAAGTTCTTTTCCGACAGAGCAGAGCAGCGGCTAACTAGCCACACAGAAGATACAAAGTGTTAACCTTCTTAATACAGCGTAAGAGGTGACATCAGCCCTATGGTGGGCTAAGTTCCGTGTAGATCACGTGGGACCTGTTGCGGGTACGTTGTCAATCTGATCCCAGAGTGGGTCCGTCGTACCTGGTGTATCACTTAACCTCATTGTATGGACTGATCTGGCAGCAGATAAGGCACTAGTCATGGCAGCTACCCAGTACTGTTGATCCGCCATTGATCCCCTTCCTAGTGCGCTCATGTCAGCTTCTAGCAAGGCCCTGTGATTCGGTAACATATCTCCTGGGTCCGTCGCTAACAGCTGTACAACTTCCCGCATGACTGCATCATGCTCTACCACAGTCTTGCCTTCTACTAGATGCAGGTGGATTTTTGTGTTACAATAAATCCACTGACTATGAGTGAAGGTGGCTAACTAGCTTCGACGTCCAAGTTACTATATGCATTTGGGAGTTGCTGTTGGCCAGTTGGGCCTGTTGAATAGTGATAAACAAACGTCCAATGCGTCCCTCCAAAAATTATCCCATCCTAACGTATCGTGTTCACGTGCCCACTTTCTGAGGTGTGGAACAGGGCAAGAAGTCATACTGTTGTCGGCATGTGTCTCCGTCAGCTATTTGGCAAGGTTGTCGACAGCCTGTGAGAAGGCAGTTTTGCGGCCCGGGTCAGGACATCGCGTAATGTGGGCGATGGACTCATCTCCGTGTCCACAGCACGGGCAGGTGTTTACTACCATAGAGTCAATTCTGTAAAGGTGATGGTTTTTTTTCCGCAGAAGCCTGATACATGTTTTGTCAGCCATGTCTGGAACATTTGCGGACAACAAGAAAGTGAACGCTCCAGGCAGTCCAAGTAAATGGTCGGGAATACAAACCGGCTAACTATATGGTTTCTCTCATACAAGCGCATCGCAACATGCCTACCCCAGTGTTGATAAATCTCGCTTTTATTTGAGGAAGTTACCTTTTTCCTTCAGATACTTATTCCCCAATGCACTGCTGTAACTCGGATTTGGCAAGTGTGTCAGCCATCACATTTAACTATTGGGGCAGTGTGAGGTTTGCAAAGGCTGTTCTTTTGTCCAGGTGCACATACACATGCTTATAAGTTACCGCATGGGGTAAGGCGATTAAGTTCCTCTTTAACAGGCATAGTACATCTTGTTGTACTTGTTTCTCATGTAGCGCTCGATGATACGCATTCCCATGATGCACTCTATGCCAAGATTATCACAATAAATGGGGATACCTGCTCTGGGAGGCGGCAGTGTTGCAATGTCAGAGAGAGCTCAGAGGAGTAATGTAGCTAAAACCCCTCCAATGATCTCTCCCCGATAATTTGAGGCCGTATTGGAGTCAGTGTGCTTGCAATAAGCTACATGTGCCTGATGTGCTCGATACGTGCATATAATAAATAGCACCACTGCCAAACATCTCGCATTATCCTGATGCGGCATGTAGGAACCATCGTGGCATAGGACCAGGGAGCCTCTGGTGTAAGCATCCAGTATCCACTGATCATCGCCAGTGACAGATAAACGGGCCCAAACCTGCTCATGTCCCCAAGCCGATAAGGTGCTTCGAAGCGTCTTCTTTTGCGAAGTAGGCTCCTGGACTAAGATGGACTGGGAATGTACAATGACATCGGAATTCCCTAGTGTAAGCATAACGGAGGCAACATGCGGGTTTGATAGAAGTGGTGGAGTATCTACACAGGCTGTGTAGGTGCATTGGCCTCATGTATTCTGGCGTTGGTGGACTGGTGTGTAGAGTGTCGGTTCAGTATGAGAGGACTGTTTGATCAACATGTCGCGTTCAGGCGTGGTGCACCAAAAAACAGAATCATATTGCCGGCGGATAAATTTCCCCAACCAAGGGGAGAGGCGATAGGTTTTAGAGGTCAAAACCGTGATTGTGCTTTGCCACAGACAAAGGTCACCATAAGTTGGCTGTTCTCAGGGAAAGATCATCTGGGAGTCATTCTGCTGCAAGAGATACAGTTTAAGTGGATCAACGGTGATGCCATCACACAAAACTAGCCGGGAGAGGAAGTATACCTTGAAACAACGCAGAGTCTGGTTAATGGACTCCCATTGCGATGGGGGGACTACTCTCACAACCTCCTTCATAAATACCTTATCCCTCTCACAGACTATTGACACCTGTACATTTTCCAAGTGTAGTGTAACGCCATAGTGATCCAAATATTCCCACAGCAATTTAAACCATGTGTGGGACGCCAAGTGTCCATATTGTTTGTAGTCAAGAAACAGGAAGTTTCCTTCCAACCCGACCTATATTTGTAACAACTTGAACACACAACGTACTGCGATACCATGCGGTGTCCAGCAACCCCAATGACGTTGAATATATTGTAGTGATGCAGCAAGTTTTTCCTCTGACAATTTGGGCAACCCCAAGCCCTGGAAAGACCTTGGTAACGTCCGCCATTCATGGGCCATGTTCTGGTTAACATCTAGTGCTGGGAGGAAGGAGTGATACCACTTGGCGAAGGCTTTGTCAAGGGCCGCCCATGATGACATCATTGGAACCAAACCATATGTGACGGACGGTAGTGCCTGGGTCTGGAAGCTCTGCCACACCTCTGAGTGGATCAGCGAGCTCGTCATGACTCGACTTGCCCAGAACCAAGCTTTCTTCATCATGTGGTGGAGATGTTGGCCATCTCTGCTGGATGGGCTGGACCAGGCCCCGAGAACTTCCGATGCGACAGATGGGTCTTTTAACTCTATGGCAATGTTATCCCCTTCCGGCTGTGGAATGAGCAGCTCAAACTGCTGGAGCTCTCTCACTGACTTCAGTACGGCTTGGCCTCTGGTAAACTTGTATGACATGTAGCACCAATAACATTTTGCTGATTTAAGACTGCCCCCAGTTGCCTGGAGCAATTGTACCCAGTAGTAAGTGGCCCACTGAACACGTTGAAAAAACAATTTGTCCAACTCCATGAGGTCTTGACTGATATGCAACAAGTCCGTATAGTCCACATAAAGAAGGGCAGCAAGGTAGAGGCAAAGACCTGACCATGACAAAAGAAAGTTAGCACCAAATCCTTTTGTTTTATACGCCTTAACCACAATCGTGCTAATGCTAATGGCAGACCATGCCGCAGGTGAGGCCCCGCTACCCTGGGCTAGGCCCATGAATGGATTGTTTTTTTACCCCCATATCTCCTTTTTGCCATGCCGAACCCGGTTTTGAGAAAAATTGCATCGTTTGCTAGGTTGCAAATTCCGATTTTGGTTACTGTCCAAAAAACACAGTAACCAGTAACTTATCAGAGTTACTGCAGTATTCCGGACATATTACTGTAAATTTTGTCAAAATGAGTCTTATTTTGTGATGTCACAGTGTCACAGTCCTTAAGAATTGAGCCAGTAATCTCACGATCACAGTAATCACGTTACTGTCAAAATTAGAAAATATTCCGGAGTAACGCTTAATTCCGCCAGAATTCCTCTGGAATTTGCAACCTAGATTGTTTGAATGCAAAGAAGGTAGCAGCGGACCATATGAATGGGCACTCGCATTGCTTGGAGCGACAAGCTACCAGCAGCATGATTTACAAATCATAGCAGTTAGCCGCATCGTTGCTGGACACGGCACACGCTACGTGTAACACGTTCGCTTGATCGAAGTAGAGCTGTTTAAGAAATAGAGGAGTTGATAGTGGTTTTGCCTGTGGTTGCCCCTTGCTCAATGGGCATGATGTCTTGTGATCGCATCCGGTGCATCATCCGTTTTGAAAAAATAACCTTTAGCCACCAGTTAAAGTCCGCTTTGAGTAGACAGATTGCGCATAGCTTAGAAATGTGATTGTTTCTGGCGACCTTCTCAAGGAGCACCGTAACTCCTTGCTTCCATTGGGACAATGGTACTCCCTTGTCTGCCACAAAAAAATTACATTTCTCACATGAAGAGAAATGAGCTAAGGATCTGAGCATGATGCCTTGTAGTGGAAAAAGTGTTGTCAACTCTTGGACAATGACGTGGTTTCCTTAGCAGTGCTCCAGAAGGAATGGAAGTCTTCTGCAGTAACGTCAGCACTGTGCTGAGGCACCTCTTCCATATCGAGGCGGGTTTGAGCAGCGGATCAAAGTAAGTCAACTGTTGCTTTGTCACAGTCGGCTGGGAATTCATAGGTAGCCTGGAGAATGCATCTCGTGGTGTCTGTGTCACCCAGTGGGCCAATGTCATTGGCGAGTTGTCCGTAACCTATGGGCACTCGAGTGCCTAGAGAGAACCTACTTCCCAGGTGCTGTCAGCATGCGCCCTCCACTGACCGCTTGGTGTCGTACGGTCAGTCCCCTGCATGGAAGCTTTTACACTAAGAACCGAGCGTCCTCTGGGCGGGCGCACCACCCTATTAATGGACTGCTGTTGCTTGGCTTCGGCCTGGATGATGAGTCTGATTTCTGTGGCGGTCACTCCGTCTGCACGAGATCGAGTGAGAGAGAGTCGCCAGCATAGGTGTTTCCTCCTTAATTCAGGTGCCGGTGAGCAAAGTTCAAAACGTTCGGTGAGGCAGGCTTGGAGCCGGGCTTCCACGCCGACGCGACTCAGTGTTAACGGCGACTCTATGCCCGCTAGGCGGGCTGCTTGACATAGGTTTCTGGTGTTGGGGACTTTCCCATCATGCCATTTGAGTATCCACTTTAAGATAGAGCGTTGTTTTAGCCACTGGCCAACTGTGGGACTATACTCAATGGAACAGCTGCAAAACTTGCAGCATGTTCTCTCTGCCGATGACATCAATTCACCCCATACGTTGTCCCATTTGTTGTGGTACTGCTGGAACTGTGTGGGGGATAAAATGCGGCTGGCACCTTCTAGTTTCCCCAGCTTCTGTTCCATCTTGTGCCGCGTAGGAAGTTGAGATAGTCAACGACAAGATCTTGCAATTAAGTGACCTCGCCATTGGGATGGCAATAGTGGGAAATTCCCCACCAAAGAGGGACGCCTTGCTGAGCTCAATTACGAAGGCCCTATGGTCTCAGATGCCATACCAATGTGGGAAGCACATCGCATTGTTAGAAACCAACCCAGGGCTTCCGACCATTGTGCTGATTGCAGTGCTGCCCCTGAAATGAGAGTTAGGGATGCGTTGTCCCAGAATTGGTTCAAACAGACACAACATCTGGCAAGTATCGTGGAGGGAAGAGGCAAGTCTGCCATTGTACACGTCTTGGTTGGCATTGATTTTCAGGACCACTTCTTTACCTTCCTGTCTCCACCTGGCAATAGCCGTTGTAATGTCTTTCACAAAAATCAAAGAGGGGTATTGAAAGTCGCCCCTCGATTCAAAATATCTCTGATGCTGCTCCCACATGGTTCGTCCACGAGATGACCGGTCAGGTTTACAGGGTAGATATCCACAAATCAAGCATGTTGTGGATTTGCCACTACCAAGTTTGAGCCATGCCCATCTCCCTAGCCCAGTTGGGTCAGACCCGGTCTTGTTTACTGACCAGCCGTCCCATTGCCGCCGCTGTTGTTCCACCCATCTGTTCACGCTGTATGAGTTCAGTGGTATTATGTGAGGCCAATCCTTTTAGAGCTTGGGCTTGGGATAGGAGATCCGGGAAACGTGAGCTTTGGTCCACAAATGTCCAGTTGCATTGTACTTCACACCCCGCCAGGAGGTCTATATCCAAGTGTTTGATTGGGTATTTTAGCCGGTCTACTTTCCATGTGTGAGTGAAGACACCGAGGCTATTCCAATTCTCAAACATGATGCGTATCCACCCCGGTCTCGTAGTTTCAGGCAGGAATCCTGCTCCTCCAGCATCCAGTAGTTCTAAGGTTCTCTGCATTTCTCTTACCTCTTTATCATGCGCTTGGAACATTGGAGTTCCTTCCATTGGTGTGTGATCACCCCTGTATAAATAGTCATCGTTTTCTTTGCGGCAGCTGTGCATGGCCCGTTCAATGTCCTCATGATTGACAGCACATGTCTCCCTAAAGTCTTTATAACCCCTAAGAAATGATTGATATTTGAGTTTTAGCTCGGCATTCTGGGCAACAGTCCTCCGGCGGTCCTCCGTGTTCCCCGTCCCCAAGTGTCACCTGACTATGCAGAGCACCAATGATAGGGGTAGCACTCGGGTTCCTGGTTCCCGCCCTATTAACAAAACCAGGCCCGTGGACACCTTGTGAGTCGTCCCATCCCCCAGTGTCCAACTGGGATGGGAGACGGTGTGTGGTCATGATCCCTGCAGAGTCACACCGCTCCCCGGATTCTGGGGGTGGGTGACTCCACTTCCACTAAGGTGGGGGTCACCCTGCTGGACAGAAAACGCAGCTAGCATATCAGTGAGACGCTGTATTTGCGGGAGTCCACTAACTGCTTTGCATACTCCTTTGTTCGCAACACCTAGTTCTGGGTTGCTTCAGAATTAACGGTCGAAGCCCCTGTTGTGGTGGTGTTGCCTGTCAAGTGTGAAACTCTGCTGACTTTGCTCCCAACATCGCAGGCTCTTTCATAGGGTTTAAGGCTCTTCCGGACCGTGTCTGTCATGTTGATAAGAGGCGGTTGTGGAGCTGGTCCACTCAGTGTCTTACGCATGTATGGATCGTATCTTGTGTTGTCCTGTAAATAGGTGTTGGACTTCATGGCGAAGTGCGAAGTGGCAGTGAGAGTAATGGGATCCCACAATGACTGGGGTGCCAACTGTGCTTTTTCCAACTAAAATGAGCGCATAAGTCTGGAGCGAGTGCTCTCCAAGTAACCACACTGCTTCAACCAGTGGTACATGAAACATGCTAAATTGGCTACAGTCTTATGGGCAAATTCATACTTTTCTTTGTAGAGTGGATCATGGGGATCGTAGGATACAACCACACTAGACATCCCGGTTTCTGGGCCCTTTCCAATCATGACTGCTGTATGGAAAATTTGGTCATCATTGAACCAAATTCGTTGCAGTTCTTTTCGAATGGTAGTACAAGCATATGGTGGTTTTGGCGTCTCAAAGGTCCCCGTACCAACGCCTGACTTGTCAAGGACCTCCACTGGCTCCATTCTAACCTTCACCTCATAGTCATATAATTGCACCTCACAGCATTCGACAATAGTTGTGGCAATATTATATCCCATGCTGATGCGTCCATACTTGTGATGCGCCCGTACCCTCTCTATGTTGGGATTGGGTTCCAGCACTTCCATGATACAGGCAGACAGTCCAAATGCTGACAGGAGATCGTTCGTCTCCACCATTGCAAGAAGGAACGGTTCCAGACGCAGCCACACAGCATCACTAGCTTCTAAGAAATATGCGAACTTACTGGTGCAAGGAAATGGATCAAAAGAAAGTTTTTCTCTATCCAGTGGATCATCAGGGAGACGAAGCTCCCTTATGTTGCATATCGAGACATTGATCTCCGGCAGCGGCTTGTCGTACCATTCCAAGGTACTAATTTGACCATGCCAACATAGTTTCTTTTCCATCTCTTTTAGGCGGTGTAGAAGTAACTGTTTAACTCCCAATGTGGAGAGACTGCTCTGGACACTGCAAAGCATTTTCTGGGATTGAGATTCCCAACACTGAAGTGCCTTGAGATTGACCCACATAATAAATTTACGCAAATCTATATTCATAGATTCAAGTAACATGCGAACGTTGGTGAGCTTCAAATACAGGTAGACTGTCACATAAACGGAAGAGGGCCCTTTGGCGTCCCTTTCCGGTCCCTTTCTAGACTTCCTGCACTTGAGATCCGCTTCGTTGATGGAGTTCTGATTGCGACAGGTGTCCAGGCGCGCTGTGAGTTGCGCCTCAGTGATAGGATCTTGTTTAAGCACATACCCGGTGGACAATTGGAACCAGCCCATGGCGGTGGCTTAAGTATCAGGCCAATGTGGGCTGTCAGGTGATTCTAGATTAGGAAGGGGTGTATTGTCTGGGTGAAGGCTGCGCGAGATGAACATTGCCGCTGGGTCCAATGCTTGCAGGTAAGCTAATAGGTCCTTTAGACGCGAAAAGATTACCTGGATATGTTCCGTATCCCGCAGGAGTTGTATTTCGACGGATAGCAAGGTTTGCCCACTACCTGCTTCCAGCATTGTTGAGGGATTCAAGAGGGTGGAGAAGGAGGAATTCGTGGCGGTAGATCTTGCAGTGGAGGGAACTGAGGCAACATCATGGAGGTTCTTTTTAGGTGGGCTCTTTTCGCCCCCGGAGCAAGCAGCTTCTCCCACCGAGTCATCATCTTTCCACTCAGGCATATGAGTAGTAACATGGATCTTGACCGGAGGGGATGGTGGCTTAATTTGGCTCAGTTCGTGTGAGGTATCCTGGACATCTACCATTTTGTCCAACGCTCTCTGTAACCCCGGACTGAGTGCCAGCAATTTGTGCAAACCAGGTGAAGAGTTGGGGGTAATAGATCCTTTACTCTTCTCTTCGTCGTGGTCACCAGGGTTCTCACTCATATTGTCATCACCAAGATCTTTATTATCCTGCAGCTTTTGAGAGAGCTTCCTTTGTTCCTGGGTTCGAGTTTGCCCTGTCACTGCCTACCTTTGGTAGTGTTGGCAAATTCAACTGAAAGTAGAGCGAATTTATTGGATTCTTTAAGAGTAGTGGTGCGACTCTTCTTGAAGGCAAGATGGCGAAGGAGAGATGCTGTGCATTGTTGTCCCGGCGGGGCCGATGGTTTGTTGGCTGGGCGAGGAGCCAGTGCTAGGTCAAAGGAGTATAGGACATCTTCTCTCGAGGAGATACAAATGAGTTTGCTGTTTTCTCAATTCCAAGATAAACGGAAAGGGCCAAAAGCCTCCTTAGGTATTGAATTTAACTTTTTGGTGGTTTCAATTTGTAAGGCAAGTAGCAATGGCCAAGCATAGCAAAGCAGGATGTATGTTGTGGTGTCTTCCACTGCAAAGGAGAAAGTAGAGTGATTCAGGAGGTAGTCTTTGAGGATGAATGAGTGAGCTCTTTTGCCCTTGGCATTGATGATGTCTATATGATCAGAAGAGATACTGGAGGGCACAAACCGGAAAGGACCCCATTTTGGGTGTGCCTCGGAGCAGTCATGGAGTCTACATTTCAAAACGTTCTGCCGGAGAACTTCTTCCAGCTTTAGACCATTCACCCAAGGTAATAAGGACAAGGTGGTTTCGTCTTCATTGTTAAACTCATAGGGGAATGCTTCTCCTGGAGTGGGGGGGTGGGATATTGGCGATCAGCTTGGCATCTAAGTTTTGAATTCCGATTTTTGATTACTGTCCAAAAAGTCCGGAATCAGAACTAAGTTCTGGTTACGGACCAGAATTCTGGTACCCATAACCAGAATCATAAAAATTCCCTTATCTAGGTACTATCTAGGTGACGTCACATTACTGTGACTCCTAGTTCTTGACTGGGGCAATAATATTACGGCTTTCATGGCAGTAAGCAGAATTCTGACAGTAATGTCTAAGTTATTTAATTTATCATACAGTCACGACAAGTTTCCTTGTCCAGAACAGTAATATTACTGCAGTAAACATTAATATTAATATTCTATTAAGGTTCAAGTAATATTTCAGTACTTTGTTAGAAATTAGTCATAAGGAGACTTCCTCGTCCCCGCTCGACTAGAGCAGATATACTACCACGATTAGTCTGTTTCGCGATCGTAGATTATTTTAAAAGAATGAGCTCTGCTAAGAGACTCGTAATCGCACAAATTTCTGTGTAACTGCATGATTTTTCGTGGTTCACCTTAAGAGCCTCTTGGAGCCTCCACGCAGCACCGACGTCACTCGTGACCAGGCATTATGACCTCCTAAGTGCCTGGTACTCCCAACACACTCCTGCGCACCACCCCAGTATACCCTAGGTGTTATCGCGTCACCAGCCCGTGATGTTCTGATGCCTGCCTGTTCTGTGGTGTGGGGCGGTTCATTTTGCTGCGCCTGCTTCATTTCCACTGCTCTTATTTTGGTTCCATTCTGTGTACCCTTCTTGTCACTTGAATTCTCAACTATACTCGAATTCACATCCACATCGCAGTTCATCATGTAACTACGATCCGTCCTAAACGGTAGACCCTGCTTGGGCTTAGTGTTCATGTCTGCCCACATTTTGTTGGTCGGAACATGTTTTACAATCACGTCACCATCTGCGACCTTGTCAGTCACAAAGAAGTATTTTGCCTTGATGTGTTTGGTGCACTTCCCGCTTGATATTTTACCATTTGATTCCAGGAGTATTGCGCTTTTATTGTCCTGGTATATGATGGCATGCGTCGTTCCACATCCTTGAGCCTGTAAAAAGTATAGGCTCCATAGTATGTTGCTGATTGCGTCGTCGACGCCCACCAGCTCCGTCTCTGTTGAACTTTTTGTATTAAGCTTTTGTTTCCAGGAGTAACTCAGGATCGCGCCCCTGCCCATGGTCATCGCTGCTCCGGTTTGACCCTTACAATCCCAGTGGACCATGTTGGCTACATCCACGTACCAGTGCATGACGCGGAGATCACGCACTTCTATTCTCAGCTTCAAAGATTTAGTGCCCTGAAGGTATTGCAATACTCTTTTCAGTTTATCCCAATCATCAGTGGTTGGCTGTTTGACTCATGTGGTTAGGAACGACACGGCTGTCTGAATGTCTTTCCTGGCTTGTGTAGATAGGAACAACAGTTGTGCTGTTGTCCTATGAAACTGCATTGCTTTATCCTCATCCAATAGCTGTGAGTTTTCATTGTCCTTCACCGCGAAGAGCCCATCTGAGTGAGGAGTTGGACTGCATTTAGAGAGAGTTTCTGGGAATTCCTCTATGATCCCTTCCACGTATGATGACATGTCTACTTGGAACACTCCATCTTCCGTGAAGTCGAGATGCATGCCTAAGTATTTACCCTTGCCTCCCCTGTGTACTGTCATCTTTTCTCCATAAATCTTCCTCAGGTAACATATCAACTTCGTCACCTCGAATTTATCCTTGCATGAGATTTTCAAGTCGTCAACGTGCCAAAGAACTGTAAGTTGTTGCCCATTTTTTGTCTCCTTGTTGGCAACGCACATGTCGTATGGATTCATTACCATCCCATATGATTCTAGCTCCCTCTTCAGCTTTTTGTAGAATAGGAGTGCTGACCTCATCAAGCCGTACAACGATTTATACAGCTCGACGTATAGCACTGGCTTTCCTCGGCGGTCCTTGCAGACATATTTTCTGTATAATTTTGGATCTATCATGCACATCAACTCACACAATTCACCCCTTAGAACCATTATTATTTTCTCGTCTGTCAAGGTATGTAGAAAAGCTCCCGGTAGATCAATAAAGGCCACGTCTTGCCTTTGATATGCGTCAACCGCACCAGTCAAGAACACTGAGTCTGTGGCAACGGTGGGTGAAGTTGCATCCTCCTTGCGTATATACTCCCTCTGTGGAGCCCCATTGACACACGTCCTTCCTTTAACTTCACCTGTGTCCTTTTCCTTCAAGAAGATAAGGGACGAAAGGGCTTTCTTTCTCTCTTCCTGGGTAAGTGTCTTAGGATCTTGTGGTATGAAGGTGTGCATATCATGCAGCTGTCTCATTTCTTTTAGTGCACCCTGTTTGCCTCTCTCTCCCAAACGCTTTAACCCCTCCTTGAGACTCAATTGTGTCATGATGATGCCAAGAACCTTGATTTCACTTTTATATACGGGTATGGGGGTGGTTAAGTCTGTGGCAGCTACAGAGAAATGCATGTTTCCCACGGTAAAGTGCATGCCTCCAACGTTTATGTGAATCATGTCTCAGTATCTCTCTGGAGGTCTTACTCTCCGTCCACTCCTGGTTTCTTGTACCTCACCATCTTCACTTTCCCCGGTATCCGAGTGTTCTAACTCATCATAAATTAACTCAACATCCTCTATTTCTTTGTCCACATAGGTGTCATCGCCGGATCGAATCATCTTCCTCCATCAACTCAGGCGTGGAGTCTTCCATGTCATCTTCCTCCTCCTCCCCTGGCACCACTTCTCCTTCCTCCGCTGGAATTACATTGAAGTGGTTGTGCACGACGTTGACATCTGGTCTGTGATGTCTTTCACCGTTGCCTCGATTGCCCCTATATTGAAATTCTTCGAACTCCCCGGCCAATCCGGCATTTTCCAATGATGCCGCCAACCTCTCCTCTTCAGACATAGGTGGAGGGGTGGCAATAGCCGGAACATTGCTCTCCAACACCACTCCTGGCATCTCTGCCAGGACGACCGGGTAAGTAGCAGGCTCAGGTTCTTGGGCATTGTCCTCAACCAATGGTTCCTGTTCTTCGTCCCATCCGAACGGGTCGTTGTTTCTATCACAGAATTTTAATAACCCATCCTGTTTGTCCTTCTTGCCCCATCGCTCCACTCTCTTTATCACGCTATCTGGTAAGGAAGCTCCACAAATCGCTCTGCGTTTTATGAGAGCCTTGGTGTCCAAGTCCAAGAAGAAGTAGCTTCCTTGCATGTGACCTGTTGGTCCTACACAAATGACGTTCCTCAATCTAGACTGTTGAGTGTTCGTTTCAGTCGGGTCGGGTTCATCGTACGCTTGTCCGTACGCTCCGAACTGATACTTGCAATGCCGCTTCCAGTTGAGTTGCCAGCATAGTATAATCTCTCTAGGTGAATATTCATCTGATATTCTTTGCTTGTCTATGTATGAATTCATAAACAACACTGCGTGTAGGACCAACCTCTTGATCATCTGTCCAGGCATCACAGTGTAGGGCAGCTCAGCCTTCAGGCTCATGGTCCTTTCTTTGATATGTCTTATCTTCCGTTCTATTTCCGGCACGTACTCATTCCTAGATGTGATATTGACCTCAATTACATTTAATAATTTTGTTTTAACCTTCTCGAATTCTCCGTCCATCAGGGCAGTCTGACATATAAACCCCGCACGCCTGTAGAGTCCTATCACTAACTTCAAGGCATTTGCCAATTCACCGGCAGTCCTCCTCGGCACAAACTGGACAGTGACGTATCTGATTCTCCTTGACAGCGTCACAAGAAAAGACAGCCCCAACACAAACATCACATCCACCGCAAGAGTTACATACTTGTTGATGCTCACTAGTTGCTCCGGAATGGTGATGTACTCTGGGCGTACCGCTTCAGGTCTTCCTCTAACCCATTTTCCTTTCAAACACGCCGTGGATGGTCCAAATATGTTGCGCACGTTGGTGATGTCTTTAGTAGTTATCGGTGAGTCATTAAATATGGAACTGGGACTCATCCGACTCACCTCCTTTTTGAAGGTTGCTTCGCAGGGATGCCCACCTCTGCCCTGCATCTTCCTAGCCAGTATAGCCCTTTCCACCTCTTCACGGGTGTATCCCTCAAAGTTTTGTCGTATGGACTGAACCAACATTGCTGCTAATCCGGTCCCATCCTGATCGAGTTCGATGTATGGGAATCCTGTTGTTGGGCACCTCTTAAAGGCTATATTCCCTTGTTCAGTGTGGCATACGAATGCGCACCTCCGTTCTCGTTGCTGTCGTAGGTAATCCGGAACTTCTTCTCTAGTGTCCTCAATGATACTACATTTGCAATTCCATTTTCGTCTAGCCAAAATTCTGTGCTGCCCAGGAAACCCTTCCTGCTGGTCTCGCTCTTTCCTGCGTTCGTGTGTAGGGTGAGTGGGTGCTCCACAGTGTGCACGTCGTGAAGGTAGTGAGGCACCACCATCTGGTCCTCAGTGGAGCAGGTGTTGAGGTAGAGGTAGTTTTTGTTCAGTGACTGTCCTCTCTCCTCGTCATCTTGAAAGATCATCTGTCCTTCTCGGGGGCCACCTAGCTGTACCAGTAACTCCCCCAACTGATCTGTCGTAATGTCGGGACAATTCTCAAGCCTGTGTGGTCCACCACAGTGCACACATTTCATGTCTGACTGTTCAGTCTTCGGCAATTCGGTGTTGTTGTTCTTTCGCCTTAGTATGCTCCTGGGGGTGTGCTTTTTGGATTGGAGCATGCTTACCCCTTTTATCATTTCCTGACAGGTTTCCCTCTGATGCTTCCTCTCCGTGTTGGGCAAAGTTAAGCCCATCCTCTTCGGCTGCAGCTTTTACCTGTGCATAATTATGGTGACTGGGCGCACTCCTGTTCGCCTTCCAGTTGTTCATCATCGATAGGAGCTCTGTTGTGTTGGACGGGTATTCGTTTCGACCGACTGTGTATGAATTCTGTAGGTGAGTTCGTAAGTCTTCATGTTTTGCCTTGTTGGCGCCCGCTAGCATGAACATTGCCTTCATCTCGTTCTCGACAGCTTGTTCTGCCTGCCTTACTTGTGCCGCATTCGGTACATTTCCTTGCCCTGCTATCGCTTGGGCTCGATCTCGTATTAGTGACGGGTGGCTCCAGATACTTCCACCGTGTTGCTTGACTGCTTCCCACATACCCGTGAAAGCGTTCTAGCCAATCTTCATTTGTCTCGATTCCTTCTGCCACTCTCCTAGCATGAACTTTATGAGCTTGCACAAGCTCCATGCATCCTGCATGTGGGCCTCTCGCCCGCCAGACAATATTGCGCATTTCGGGTGATTAATGCGATTGGGTCCTTCGTGGCATTGAAAGTCGTGAAGTCTGGATGCTGCTCGAGTTTGCTCTTCATGAGCGGAGTGCACTGGTTCCATAGTAGCGCATAGCCCTGCACGAGCCCTTTCTTGAGGTCTTTTTGCCTTGCTGGCAGGTGTCTGAGCTTCCCCTCCCACATTATCATGGCCCCTCTGTCCTCTATCATTACTCCCGGATTGAGTGGATCTTCGATCCGTGGAGGCATTGGTGGGACATTGATGACCGGCATGGTGAAGGACTCCAGTCCATCTGCAACCAGGACGGACTCTGTATCTCCCCTCCCTCCTAATGTAGTCAGTGACTCTCTTGAGGGAATTCTCAAAGCCGGCAGTGTGCTCCGGCTTGCCACAATCAAAGATATAATTCTTGATTGCCTCGGTGTCTGACGGTACGTTGTCGATTTCTTGGCAGGCTTCGCCCTGTTAACTATCTTCCGCTCCAGACCTCCTCGGCCTGCGGCTCACACCTCGTCCCACCGCACCGGGACGACTGCTCATCTTCTCGATGACTTGCTTTCCTTTTTTTTAAAATAATGTTAGAAAGTAGTCATAAGGAGACTTCCTTGTCCCCGCTCGACTAGAGCAGATATACTACAAGTTAAAATCTACTTTCAAGCCTCGAGTCTACTTTAAAGCATTATCGACGTGGGGTATTATTCCTACGTACAAATCTACGTGTTTCGACAAAAATTGATGGACACGAAATGTCAGACAGTCTGTCTGTACTTTACTCTACTTTACCATACGGTAGAATATTATTCAAACTGTGCGTTCTGGCTGATTTTTTGTGAATTATGAGGGCTCTCGATACCTGACATTTTTTCCCTGTAGAAAATGTACCGAGTTCTACGGGGTGGACTTTCGAGCCTTATGCCTGTTTTTGTATTGCAATTGCAGCTGCCTTCCCTTGATTCTGAGGACTTGTCGAGCTGGACTTAAGCCCTCGAGATAGTCCCAAGGGTTGTGCAATATCAGCCGGGACCAAAACGGTTGATATTGCGGTCACACCAGTAGGCCAAAGATGTCTGACATTTCAGGCTCGAAAGTAGATTTTAACTTGTACCACGATTAGTCTGTTTCACGATCGTAGATTATTTTAAAAGAATGAGCTCTGCTAAGAGACTCGTAATCACACAAATTTCTGTGTAACTGCGTGATTTTTCGTGGTTCACCTTAAGAGCCTCTTGGAGCCTCCACGCAGCACCGACGTCACTCGTGACCAGGCATTATGACCTCCTAAGTGCCTGGTACTCCCAACATACTTCAACAGTAATATCCCAGTAATTTCAGTAATCTAATTTAATTTACTGACGCAAACCAAGAGTGGGTGACTACCGTAATTTGTTTTTACGGTCAAACGCCCAAATATGCGTTGGTCAGATTCCG
>JABMIG010000566.1:0-34496 GCA_013187285.1 Cyclotella cryptica
TACTGCATTTGTACTGATTCCTATGTATCATTTTATCCAGGTGTCGTGCCATTTTTCATCAATTGATGTGAATCATATATGTCACCATAAATCTCTATCGTACACAATCTCTGCATCACACGAAGACCAAAGACTGTGCTATGCATGGCATTATTTCACTAATGTGTCAAACCAAACAAACTGCTCGCCATTCTACTTGCTGAAAAGCTACCCAATACCAGTTTGCCACCAAGGCTGCTTGAAGAAGCGCCCCTGCATCAAAAGGGGTTAAAAAGCCTCATTGTTGTCGTCCTGGCACTGTTGCACTTTGTGAAATCTGCCGCTACCAAAAAAGCACAGATCTTCTTATCCGCAAGGTGCCATTCCAGTGCCTTGCAAGGGAAGTTCTGCAGGATTTAAATAGGCAAGGTTCCTATCCACTTTTCACCGCGGAACATTTTCAGGTGACTTCTTTGTTGGCTATTCAAGAATCTGTAGAAGCATTCAGCGTCGGACTGTTTGAGGATGCAAACCTGTGTGCGATCCATGCCAGGAGGGTCACCATCATGCCAAAAGACATGCAACTTGAACCTGCAAATAAGAGGGGAGTCTGAATTGATGCACCACTATAAATGCTTTTTTGGAGATGGGGGAATTCACGTGTGGGTGATTGAGTGACTTGGTGTGACAATTGGCTTGTTGGAACCTCCATGGCATTCATGTCTCCAATTCTGAAATCCCATGCCGCATCAGCTTTAAGTAATATGTGATCAACACACGACAGGATCTTGTGCACTTATGATGATATGTCAACCTTGAAAGTGCCATAGTATTAATGATCATGTGGGGCTTTGCTGGTTCTTGGTGCGGAGAACTCCCATAACATTATTATGCCAACAAATTGAGGAACAACTAATTATGCACTCTTTAGTTTGCTGTCGTTCTTTTATTATTTATACAGTGCCTATACTCCTTTCTCCTGCACATTATTGTATGGTCCCCGTCCTAGTCCCCTTAGTATGACGCTTTGTTCTGTTCTGTCAAAGTACTTTCACACCCAACCTTTTTCACTTCAACAACCTCTCATATTTACTTCGAATTCGCCCGGACAGTTGCATATCTTTTGGCATGATGGTAACCCTCCTGGCATGGATGGCACAAAAATTTGTATCTTCCAAGAGTCCAATAAGGTATGCCTCAGATCCCTCCTGTGATGCTGCCAATGCAGTGGCTTGATAACGTACATCACCACAAAAATCCTGTGTAACCTCCCTTGAAAAGTACTGGAATGGTAATTTGCAAATCAGAAGATCTGTGCTTTTCTGGTACTTACAAATCTCACGGAGTGCCACAGGTCCTGGACAATAACGATGGGCTCTCTTGCAACCTCCTGCAGCAGGGACACTCTTGTGGGCTGCCTTTGTTGCTAGCTGCTTTCGGGGGGCTTTACCACCAGTACACTTGCAAGCAGTTTGCTTTGTACGAGCCATGTTGTCTTCTAATGATACTATACCTTTGGGAGAACACCTGATGCCAACCGATTCTGATAGTATTGAAAAGCTGTGTCAGGCTGAAATTGAAAAGTGTTGTGTAAGAAGAGAGGGTTTGATTGAATGAATCACAGATTTTAATTCTCAGTATGATTTTCCTGTACATGCTACATAAAAGTTCTCTAAAATTTGTGCATAACAGGATAAACATGCCTTAATAAAACATTATCATATACTTTCTGTCAGAATGAAAAAGAAAGCTATAGAACTAGGGAAACCATGGGGTGAGGGGTGCAGATGGGTAACAAATACGATACCTAGTGGTACCCCCTCACCCCATTGTTACCCCAATAATACTACCTCTCTTAGACTATGTTTATGTTTGATTGAAGACACATTTATTTTATTATCACCATATGAAACAACACACTAGCAACTTTTCTCACACAAAATTCTATCAACACAAAACTACCACTTTGCACACACATATCACTAAGCTTTCCTTTTTCTCCCAGCTGATTTGTTCTGCTTTGTATGCCCTCCAACAGTGTTCTTAATATGCTCCCAAAACTCATCTGGAATTGTTGGGAATACAGGTTCACCTCATCAAATCAGAGTCCATCCCAAATCTCATCAATATAACAGCGTTGCTCTCCAAATACCTCTATCCATGCAACAAAAGGTGACCCCCCCCCCTCCCACAGCTTGATAGAGCGTAGAAAGACCTTTCAAATGGCGCAGGAATGAAGGCAAAAGGACGAATACTCGCGAAATGGCAGCCATTCTTGTGACCTCATCAGATCAGAGGTCATTCTATTACAGCACAAATGGAATAAATCGTCTATTTCGGCCAAAGTCGTGGTCGCAGCACCACAATATTTACACAGCAACGAATAGATTTCGTCCAGAGCTTTCAAATGGCGCAGGAATGAAGGCAAAAGGACGAATACTCGCAAAATGGCAGCCGTTTCCCTGCCCTCATCAAATCACAGGCCATCCCATCTCTCCTCAATATACCACCGCTGCTCTCCAAATATCTCGATTCATGCAACAAGAGGCGACGACCCCAGCTTGACAGAGGTTACAAAGACGTTTTGAATGGTGCAGGAATGAAGGCAAAAGGACGAATACTCACAAAATGATGACAGAAATGGTATGGGCAACAAAAGGAGGGTGCTATTGATCTTCTGTGTCATTCAATTCAATTGTTGTGTTTAATGTGTGCTGTTGGTTGGGGGGGGTGTACATCCTCACTGAATTTGGGATTTTGAATTTTTGGGACCAACAGTTTTTGTCACAGATTTTATTTCTTGGTGTGATTTTCCTGTACATCCTACATTAAAGTTGTCTTAAACATGAAACTGTGCTAAAATTTTGTGCGTAACAGGATGAACATGCCTTAATAAAACATTATCATATACTTCCTGTCAGAATGAAAAAGAGCTATAGAACTAGGGAAACCAAGGGTGAGGGGACAGATGGGTAACTAATATATATATATATATATATATATATATATATATATATATATATATATATATATATATATATATATATATATATATATATATATATATATATATATATATATATATATATATATATATATATATATATATATATATATATATATATATATATATATATATATATATATAATCTTTGAGTTCTGTTTACACTTGTCACAAGATAGTGGACAAATGTTCTCTCACAATGAATATTTGGTGGATGCTTCATAGAAATCTCTCATCTAGTAGAACCTACTGGACTAGGCCCAACATAATATCCTTGATGAAACGACTCGTGATTTAGGGAAGTTTCAGTCATGAACTACCGGTACTTACACTCTAAGGCTTTTTTGGTGTAAAAACTTAAAGTGACAAACAAAAATATGGCTTAAGTAATGTATAAAAAATCTGGTAACCCACCCATCCACTCTTGAAATTCCGGTAACCTCCCTGTACACTCTGACGTTTTGTGAGTGTACCGGGAGGTTACAGATGTTTTTCGTTTGCAGTGCACAAAGGCTGCTTAGAAATAAGGAAAGCTTTGCTCCTGATTATCATTCCTTTCTGCTAGTTGTAAATTCTTCCATCAGATTCCTCATTCCAGTCACTAGAGAAAAGTTGAACTGTGCCTTTGGAAATACAGTGAACCTTCTAACATACATCAATCACTTAAATACGGGTTTGAAACAAAGTTGTTGATTTTGCGGACACAACATGCATGCTGTGGCCTACCAGAAATCCAGACATGTAGTAAGCATTGTGGATACGACATCATGGTACTTCCACCAATTTCAGGTTTTACCAGTTTACAATCATTTGTTACCAAATTGGATATCCCCATGTTGGTTTCTCTGGAACTGAAGTTTCGCACTGCTACATTCAGGCATGTGATTGGTATTTCACCCATCATATATTCCGAGACAAGCCAAGTTGAATTCTACATGATTGATGGGGCTCATCCTGAAATGAAAGCAATGAAGTTCAGCCCAGAAAATATTGATTGGTGTTGGACAGATGAACTCTCCTTCAACAAAATCACATATGGCTTTGCTTTTGTTCCAGGTAGGAACAGAGTACTGGAAATGTTGAATGACAAAGCAGGATACATTATGGCACCAGGAACTGCCCTGTGTTTGACAAAAAGCCCAAAGACCAAAATAAGAGAAGGTAAAAAAGAATACTGACAGAACCTATGAAAGGATGTTTGTAGTCAATGTAATCAAAAAAGAGAAACATGAGTATGTGAAAATTTGGAAGCAACTTATGGAAGAGTACAAAAAAGGAAAACCCAACAATGCATTGATATCAGAATTCCTGTGGGACTTGTCATCAGAGAGATTATCCACATTTTCTGTCATCCTGGTGATTAAATTGAATGAGTCCAGAAGAACACCGGAAAAGAGGGGGAAAGGACTTAGAAGTATTAAGAACAGGGATAGTGCCAATCCTTTTTCTATATTTATGATAATAGAACAATAAGTATGAAGTAAATAGGAGCTCCACTATATGTCCAGGGTACTCCTATCCATAAGGACTAAATACAAAAAATGGGAAGCAGTGGATGTATGATTTTATGTGAGGGCTGAGGAGAGAAAAGAGAAACATTTGTTGTAATGTATATGTTAGGCCCCTTTTGGTTCTGTCCCAGTTCCGGCACTGGGACTGTTGTTGCACCCAGTGCCTGCTGGATGAATTTGTCCCCGTTCTGGTACTGTTGAGTTGGTCTTGCCTGGTGCCCAAATGGGGACATTGTGTATATACATACTAGTACAGATGTTAGGAAGTGTTGTCACATGCGTATTGTAACAAAGTTCAACAGTCCCTGGTCTGCGATCATCGCTCCTCAATTTGAGTCACTTGACAACATCAGTTTGATGACGGGTAGAGCGGGAGTGTGATGCGTGACATCACAAAATCATAAGTGTGGCTTGTCAAGTGTAGTTTGGTGAACCTTGTTTTTTACAGCCTTTCTACTGTGTGATTCCACACACTTATTTGATAGTGTCAACCGTTTAAGTTGCCGGAGGGAAACTAAAATGAATGTGGAGAAGCACTGGTCGCAGAATGGGAACAAGTGCCAAAGCGGGTGTCAAGATGGTACAAAAGTCATAGTCCAGTACTGGCACTGGGTGCCCAGTGCCTGAACTAGACGCCCAGTGCTGACACTGGGACATTGCTAAGTCCCAGTGTCAGCACTGGGCGCCCCATTTTGGGACGGTGCCAGAACGGGGATAAATTTGTAGAGATGGTTCTCGTTCTTGTCTTGTGCAATTTTTTGAGATCAAGAAATGATCAAGATTTGACCCTCTAAGATCAAGATCTCATTCGAGAATCTCAATCATGATCTCAAGGGAATTGATACAATATTCCATTCGGTTTCCTCCTTTATTTCATCAGCCTCATTACTTCTGAACTCAAAACCATGTGTCAAAGAAACAGGGGTAACAAATAGAGACCAATAATTCTATTACTTAACATGTTGGGGGAGAGGCACCCTCTTTTCATTCTTGTCCAAACCCATGACCAAATGCCCAGTTCCTGAAATTTCCCAGACGGCTGCGAAGCCATGGGTCAGGGACTGGGCGGTCTCCAGTTCCAAAGAGCAGCCCATCAGGTCTGGTTGTGGCTGAGGTAGAGATGAGTCTTGCTCTAGTCTCTACCTCCCCCATCCATGTTATCAGGGTCAGCTCTCTGTTAAACCGGACTGAGGGAGAACATAATATGAAAGACCATTTCCCCCTAGGTACACTACTCACAAAGCTTGACTGAATCTCAAGAAGCCCTTGACAGAGCTGCACAATCTTGTGTAGACTTGATGCATGGGGAGGCCCGGTTCGGACCCTCTGGTGGCTTCCCTCTTTCTCCAACAGCCCATTAGTTCGATGCACGGGGCCGGGACCCCTGCGTTAGTGGCCTGGGTGGTGGCTCTGCTTCTTGGGGATCTACAGAAGCTGAAGTCGCTCAACTCAGATAGGGTGCTCATGATGGTAGGGTTCGCTTCCCGGGCCCGCCCCAGGAATTTGAGCAAGAGAGGGTCAAAGTCACTGAATGGTTTCTTGACTCTGTCTTCTCTAGCAAAGAGCCATCTGGAACCTTTTCCTTCCGTGACGTGCTTTCTCCTGAGGAAGCGCCCGATCCAATTCTTGACAAGGAGGTTGGTGTGAGTGTGAATGGATAGACGGAGACAGTGCCATCGGAGGCCTGTTTCCCTCTTGAAACGCCCATGGAAGGTCACCATGACGTAAAGGTCCGGAGTTGCCGATATTGACTCTTCCCAGGTCTCGAGCTTCTCCCGGAGCAAGACCAGGGTCACTTCTTCACCCCTGAGTGCGGTTCCATAGGCAATGAGAAGGGCAGAGGCGAACTTTTCAATGATGCTCCGGTAGACTTTTGTGACAGCAGATTCCCAATCCCTCTCGATTTCCTGTGGGATGGCATGCAGCATGATGGAGGAAAGGGCTTTGTTTTGGCACCGGATCTCCCCCATCCTCAGCCTGGTGCCATGCTTGAAACGGACAAACCACTCACGAGAGGTTGGACAAGAAGTAGCGTGCAATTTGCAATCATCCTGCAGGTTAGAGTCTGGGCCAATGTCAAAAGAGGAGTCGGGAGCCTCCTTCCCACTCCCACGAGGAGGCTTCACTTGAGAGACGGAGACAGTCAGCGGCGGCTTCAAAATTGGCCTGTCGATCCGGGTGGGCTCGAAATGCCTTCCAATTGGCGGTGTATTGTGCCTTGTGGTTGCTGGTCCAGCGTAGATCCAGAGAGGACTCCCACTGCCTGGCTGGACCAGGTGGGGGTTCACGGAAAACAAATGTTCCCTCTTGTTGATGAGTGAGCGTAGGGTTTATGGAAGGAGGCCACGTTGGTCAGACCAGAAGGATCTAAGCACTTTACGCTTCAACCAAGCCAAGGCGACCGGCTGCCACCGATCCAGCACGCTTCTCCAAGAGGGGACCAGAGGGGGACAGGACGGTGGTAAGAACTTGAGGAACATGTTGTCCCAGAGTGAGTAGGGAATCTCCGCCCCGTCAGCCTTTTATCCATCATTTTTGACGACAGGTACTTCATCCTCTGGGGCCAAAGACTCAGGGTGAGTTCCTTGTCAAACCGCAGCAGTCCTGGGGATCTTAGACGGTGGGCAGGGAGAATTGGGAGAAAAGGAGGTGGGAGGGCGCTTCCAGAAGGTGTTGGAGCTGGCCTCGGAGAAAAATTCAACCCCCCAGGCAGATGTATGGAGAGGAGCAGGTCGGCTTAGCTATATAAGCGTTTCCCAGGTGGGGTCCCAAAAATGGCGACAAAAACCTGGGGGACTTCGATGGCCGAGATGGGGATGTCCCAAGCACCCACCGGCTTGAGAGGAGTGAGAGGGCGGGAGGACCACTTTGAAGGGGAGAAAACAGAGGGACAGGCACACAAGCTGCCCAAGTGGTCAACCCCAAGTAGTCTTCACCCACGGCAGCAAACACCAGGGAGTAGAAGGATCACAGCAGACCTGGGCAATAGAAGATGAAGGAGGGATTGACACCAAGCAGGCGGGCCCACCCACAGTGCTGTCCAAGAGGCCTAATATGGGACGCCAGGGTTGAAGGGGGTAGGCTGGGGTGTCGACAGGACTATGGATGGCACAAGGAAGGAAGATACCGTTGCACGTCTCCAAAATAGTGGACCCCCCAACGTGGGGATGAGATAGCAGGACCGACTGAAACGACCAGCCTTGGGGAGCTTCGAGGGCTTGGAAAGGGATCGAAAAGAATACGTGAGACAGAGACCAACGGTCCCAGTATGAAGTGAGATCTGGAGGAGGGAGGCCCGGAAAGTCTGAGTATACAGAGGGCTTGAACGTGACCATACCGGGGGCGGCCCGTGAGGACTGGAGTACCTTCCCAAAGCAGCCCCAGGAACCGGAGTAGTGGAGAGGGCTGCGTACGGATCCGTAGAAGGTCGAAACCCATGGCCGGGGCAACAAAGAGCCACGGGGAGGGCACACCACATTGTATTTCGGCTCTGCCGATGTGGCCATTCAAAGGGATGGAACCTGAAATGATGCAATTGAGAGACCAATGGAGAGGGGCACCCGGAACCCGACCGGAGTGGAGGGGTGGGAGGACCGAGGGGCCTTGAACCGATGGGGTAGTGGCTCTTTTGGACTCCTGGGAGTAACGGAGGTGTCAGGAGTCTCCCTTGTCCTCCCCTGCCCCACTGCGCCGGTTCCGGGGGTTCTGAAGATTTCGGGGAGGCGCAGGTCCACCACCCTTGTTGACGTGAGAGAGAGCCTTGTCGGCTGTGGCCTTGGCCTGTTTGGCCATGGTGGAGACCTGGCTCAGAGAGGCAAGTGCTTTGGAGAGCTTAAGGGTAAGGTCATTGATGGACTTTTTTGGGGCGGCGTTCCGCCCCAAGTAATCTAAGACTTTAGGCTGGACTTCGGGATGCCCCTCAAAGTTGTGCTCCTTGAACGTCTTCATGACAGTGTGGTGCTGGACACTCACCCAGAGGACCTGGGCGCTAAGAGTGAAAGGGTTGGAGTTCGAAGCGGCCCTCTCGCAGGATGAGGCCTTCAAGAGCTCAGCAAACAACACCTTGCTAAGGATCTTGATGAGGTTCCAAACGGACTGCTGCTGGTCCTTGGTGAAACACAGGCCCCGGAAAGTATTAATGAGGGTCATGAGGTAGAAGGAGGAGGTCTTAGTTTCCAGGAATAAGAAGGAGGCGGCAAGCATTTCCAATAAGACCATGACAGCGACCGTATGACCCTAGCACGAGTTTTTGATGAGCTCTTCAAGGGTGGGAATAGTAGATTTGAAATCTTCCATAGCCTGAGGGATGCGGCCAGTAACCCCGTCTTGTTTGTCCCAGGAGGCAAAGGAGGACATGGCCGTCATGGGCTCGGTGTTGCTAGGGTCATTGTTGGCCTCCTTGGAACCCTTGTCAAGCCATGAGGGAGTCCGAGACTTAAGAGAGGCAAGGACCCAGGACTGGGCTGAGGTCTTGCCCATTTTGTGCTCTGTGACTTCTTCTAGATTGGAGCCGGTCTCGGTGACAACATCACTCCCTAGCGACTGTAGAAGCAAGTTGAAGGTCGTCATGCACTGACAGATGGGTTTTTTTCACTGTTGGGGGCAGTGCTGCACGAGGAAGTCCTTGCAGTCATGGAGGCTTCTGCAACAATGACCCCCGAAAGAGACTTCGACACGCTTCTCTGTGGCGGAGACGCTGGTTTTGAGGGAGCTAATCTCTGAATGGAACAGAGTCAAGAGAGCAAACCGGTGGTCTAGCTCGCCTCTGTCAGCAAGAGAGGAGGAGGCAGGGCGCTGGGCAAGGTTTTGGACCATGCTCAAGAGCTCCATAAGGCCGCTCCGGAGACCTTCCTGGTCCCTTTTAAGACGAAAGAGGTCACCCTTCATTGAGTCGCAGGGCGGTGAGGAGAAAGAGCCGGCCGACGGTTTGCGGTCAAGCTGGCAACCTAGTTCGAAGAGTTGGTTCGACTGGCTCACAAACCATGCTTCAAGGGATGCAAGTTGCTTGTCGAGACTTGCGTATCAAGTGGCGAGGTTGGCCAACCCCACTCGGAGGGACGTCTGAGGAGAATCGTCAGGACCGTCCCCCATGATAGCTTCGAGAGTGAAGATCCGAGCCTCATCCTCAAGTATCCGGTCCTCGGAGCCAAAGACTGGGCTTTCTGGGAAGACGATACAGCTTGTCCTGGAGTGAGAAGGGCTACACAAGGTTTCTTGCTTCCCGACTTCAGGGAGTCCCTGTAAACATCTTCATTTGTTGCCACCAGTGTGTCAGCACTGGTGGTGTCACGCTTGGTCTGATGCGAATCCTGTCGGGCATTGTCGAGAGACATCTTGAACAGAGCAGCCCACGTATCCACTCCGGCTTGATGAGATTTGAATCTCTGGGTGATGGGGCAAGAATCCCCAACTGAGCTGGGGACGAATGGGGATATGTGTACTTCGTTGATCCCGGAGCGTGTGTACCGTATGAAATAGCCCCCGGAGGCTTTGCGAGGTCAAGGCATTCCAGGCCTTCTTGGTCAGTTGACTCTTGACAGAACACCGTCTGCGGGGTTTGATGAACATTCCTGACTTGTCCTTCCCAACCCTGCCGCCCCAAAGGGACTCTTTGTTGCCATCAAAGCAAAATAGGCGGCAGGACTCAACTCGAGGAGGCTTCAGACTCAGCAAGTCCAAAAGCTGGGCTTGCTGGGGCAGAGTGCTGAAACTTGTGGGCGGACTGAGAGGAGGTACTTGCCCGTGAGGTAAGAGGCCCTCTGGGACTCTGGAGGGGTCCGAATCAGAGGGTTTCCGGATGGCGAATCCTTGGGAATACGGCAAGCCCAGGCCTGCCTCAGGATTGTTGTCGGCGGACATCAGAGATCTTGACAAGGAGGAGAGTTGCCTCATGAGATTTCGAGATCTGGTGGCTCTGCACCCACCCACGGTGAAGCGGCGGGTGACACCTCCCCTGTAGCAACAGGAACTGCAGGGAAAACATTCACAAAGGACTCACCGTCCCACAACGCGCGACCCGAGGAAGGGGAGGAGGACGGAGAAGGAGGAGGGTCGCCTGAAACGGAAGCGGCGATGGCAGCGAAGTGCCGAGGGGTGAAGGCAGGGAAGTTGCCCGACATGGATCGCTGAGAACGGCTTGGGATCGGGAGGTGGGGACTAAAAAATCGTCGACTTGGTTCTGCGATGATATGGTTGATCAGGCCCCTGGTCAAGGCAGACGTTTTGGCGGTCGAACCCAATTGGTGAAGATGTTTTCTCCGCAGCTGATGAATTTGTGAGAGGGAGGTCACTGCTCCCATCAAACCAGCCTCGGGGACATCTTTTCCTTCACAGTGCGTGCTCCATATGATCGTGAGTAACCTTTGATGGATCCACCAAGATCTCGGGCACTTTCTACTCCGAATGACTCACTTCTTGACAGCTTTCTGAAACCATCTTTGCACGGGGCTTGAAACGAGATCGCACAGAGCACGTATGCACTGCTGATGCATGTCAGATATGCACCTTGATAGATATGTGTGTACATACATACGTAAGTTGTACGTGTATGTAAAAAATCTCATCTCAGATCTCTGATTGGAGTGGTTCAAGATGGCACATCATCTCAAACGAGAAGTTCTCGTGTCTCGATCTCGAATTCTCTATACAAATTTGTCCAATGCCAGCACTAGAACTGGGACTTGTCAATGTCCCAGTGCCGGCACTGGACAGTGCCAGTTTGGGCAACCACTTATTTTCGGTCCAAAACATCGAGAAAGAAGTACAGCTTGGAGATGCTTTTTCCTGCCTCCTATGATACTTAGTGATTACCTTTATTTTTTTAAAAACATTCAAGATATTTGCTCTGACCATAAAAAATTACACGGCAACCATGGGATTCGCCACCCAAAATGTAAATGCAGTGGACTCCAATTATCGAGTGCACGAGTGTGACCTAAAGGGCTTCATCGCATCTATAACACCTGTAGATGCGATACAACCCTTTAGGTCACGCTCCTGCACTCGAAAATTGGAGAACGGAACTGTCCGATTGGAGTGCGGGGGGGGGTTGTGTGGGGAGCGATCGCGACGAGCAGAGGAGAGGCGGTTTTTTTAGAGTTTTTATTCATGCGACATAAATAAATAAGCTGTTTTACATAAGCCAATTCATGCGAATAATTGTGTGACGTAGATTCAGTAGTGATTTCCTGTGATTTCTACGCTATGCAGCAACTTCCTGGAAAACCACAGACTCGGTGTGACCCGGTGTCACGTTCGGGTACTTCGTGATAAGGAAAATTTCAAAATTAGTCCGTTTCTCCGACTTGGCCTTACTTGTTCGCGTAACCGAGTGACTTGGTTTCACTTGGTGTCAATCGGTTTCACTTGGTGTCACTTGGCACTCGGTTTCACGTGTTGTCACTCGGTTTCACGTGGTGTCACTCGGTTTCACTTGGTGTCACTTGGTGTCACTTGGTGTCACTTGGTGTCACTCAGTTTCACTTGGTGTCACACATTTCGTCTAAATTTGACTTATTTAGATAACCATTACACTGTTCTTATTTCAAGTCTTTTGTTTTACTTGGTGTCACTTGGACTCGGTGTTACATCACTCGGTTTCACTTGGTGTCACTCGGTTTCACTTGGTGTCATTTGGTGTCACTCGGTGTCACTCGGTTTCACTTTGGCGTCACTCGGTTTCACTTGGTGTCATCGGTTTCACCGAAGCCAGGTAGTCGTGGATTCTCAGAGTCTTCTCTGCGTGTCGGGCGGAGTATTTTTTCTCTGTTCCGAGAAAAAAAAACCACTTGGTGTTACCCGGATACATTTTATTGCCAAAAAACAGGTTTTCCAGGAAGTTGCAGGACCAGCCATCATCAAGCGGTAGCGTGAGATGAAAAGAAGACATCAACGTTAAATAATAATGATGATATCAAGGGATGATTTTAGATGGAGTTAAGGGAAATAAGCTTTTATGTCAAACTCACTTGCCCTCTAAAGCATTTTGGCTTAGATTTCATAATTTTTTCTCTCTTACCATAGACCAAAACTGAGCGGAGTTGTGGGCCGTGAGGAAATTACAGTCATATTTTCGGAATTCCCGTATGGTATGCTGTACCAAATGGTCAGGCATACGAATGTCTCGTACCTACATACCTAACAAGTTGAGGTTCTTTCCGTGGCATGCGGGAATGGATGGAGTCTCAGAAAGTACCGATTCCCGTATGGAAGCTTTTTCGCGTTTAAACAGAACGGCATATTTTTGGAAAATGGCTTAATCTTTAAATTAAGCCACTTTCTCAAGAGTAAGCCGTTGCGATCCAGAACGGCTCACTTTAGAAAAATGGCTTAGTCTTGAAAGTAAGTCTTTCTGATACGATTAAACGGAATCACATGGGAATCAATAACGTTTGAACGAGAAAGCTTGAAAGTAAGCCGTTTTATGAAAATTAAGCCGTTTAAGCGTGAAATGGCTTACTCTTCATAAAACGGCTTATTTTCAAAAGTAAGCCACTTTCTCAAGAGTAAGGCTGGGACTTTGTCTGGCCCGATTCCAATCGGCCAATCCAAACTCGTGACAGATTTTTTGTAATTTCAATAAAATCTACCGGGTCTGACTTTGTATGGTACCCTTTAGAGCGATCGTATCCAATTGTTCAACACAGTTTTCCCGCCACACTTGTTCCACTTGATCTGTACAGCTCCCCGTACTCTTCCCGGCACCTTCCCCATTTTCCGATGCATCTTAGCATCATTCGATCCCGAAATGAAGTTTATCATCGCATTTAAAGTGCTGTCAAAATGCGTTCTATCTGCCACGACCCCTGTAGGTGTCACGGGAGTGTCAGGAGCGTCCGGCAGGTCCTCGAGCAACAAGAAGAAGCGTAAGGCGTCTGCACTTTCGTCCCAAAACGCTCATGTGCGTCAAAGTCCAAGACTCCATCAAAAAACTGTTCCAGCGTCTGCAGTCGTCGTGCCCGTTGCCTTGGAGAGTCATCTCTCGACCATCGACGAGAACGAGGTCATGCCTCCTTCTCCTGATCTCCTCGATGGATCTCAAGTTAGCGTTGTCCCTGGTACAGAACTCCCTACACTCCCCACTGTTGCTCGTGCTCGCTCTCATGATTTGTCATCATCTGATAATGATGATAATGATTCGTCTTCTTCGAGCGAATATACACCTCACCCAGTTGAAACACCCACTAAGACAGGGGAGGACGATGATGAATATAATTTGGGTGTGCAACTTGGGCAGACTACAGCGTCTCCGTTCGCTACAGATTACTGTTTTGGTCAATTCGACGGCGAATATGACATGGCGGTGGAGGATTTCAGTTTTCACGAAAGAGTCATGCATCACCTGGGCGGGCGCCGAATCGACACGAACAATAGGTTGTCTGTAGAGTTTGCCTGCATCCTTGAGGCAGGTACCATCGTTACTGACAAACACACGATGGAGAGCAGGGAAATCGACATGCATTTCGAAGAAGAGTATGTGCGGATCATTGATGGTTTCAAGCAAGAGGACTTTCAGGAAAGGTCCCTTCAAGCGGTGATGAGAAACAAACTCTATCGTGCCAATAAGCCGTTGCAGGGACATCGGCTGAAGAAGAAGTTCAGGGAGATTCGAGCAGAGATTAGAGCAGAATGGATTCCAATGTTGCCCATGAACATCAGTCAACTTGCGAGTGGAAACCAGCTAAGAGACGCATACAAAAAGGTGATTGTGAAAATATACAGAGAATGTAACGTAAGTGGTTTCACATATTTCAGAATATTGTTCCATGGCCACTTACTCTTCTTTTTTATTTTAGCCAGGATCCACTGTTGACGTGGAAGACGACGATGTCTACAAGGACATCCCTTCGGATTGGTGGCTATCTCCTGATAGCAAAGGTAGGTTGCTGTTGAGTTGCATGGTCCACAGGAAGAATAAGGAAATCGCGCCGCTCTGCACTGGCCACAAGCGTGGAAAGAACAGAGAGACCCAGAGGAAAGAAAAAGATGCAAGAATTCAGAAAGAGAGGGACGACGACAGGGAGGAGAGGCAGAGGAGGTACATGGATGACCCACGTATGCAGCGGCAACAACGACTACAGGAAGACGTTGCCAGGATGGCAATCATTGACAAGGATATCGAAGCAATTGGGAAGAAAGCTGCGTATGTTGACAAGATGATTGAAATCTACATCAAGACTAAGGACAATCTAGTTTCAAAGTTTGGTCAGGAGTGGTACGATAACAAAATTGCAGAGACAGTTGCCATGCTGCCGGATGTCAATAAATCACTATTGGTGGATAATGTTTTGGGAGAACATGGCGATAGGGATTCATTTAACAACGATGATGAGGATAGTACTATGGTTGATAATACTTCAGTTTAAGAGAAATTTAGTTAATTGTGGATGATACAAACTATTATTTGTATAATGTATAATTGTTTATTGAAATGTGATAGAGCATCAATATCAATTAATTTATCATATTTATCATGTACTCGAACGTCGTCGCTTTGCCTCTCGAGATACATACTCGACGTGATCCGCCAACAGCAATCGTCGTTTCCCCCATAGCATTGCCTGCACCTTTTCGTCATGAGTCACACAACGAGGGGCAACCCCTTCGCCGGGTTCGGCTATCCATATTGCGTCTTGTCCAAGTGGAGCACCGCGACCTACAGTTGGAGTGTTGTCCCTCGTCTCCATCTCCGTCAACATCATGTTGTGCAGAATACTACACACAACGAAGACACTTTCAACTACTTCAATGTTGTCAAATCGAATGCCATATTCCAATATCTTCCACCGCTTTTTCAATATCCCAAAAGTGCATTCAACGTCTTTTCGAACGCTCTCCAATGTGCTACTGAAGTATCCCTTGTGAGTCGAAGATCCAGAGTGTTTGAAAGGACAAACCAAGATGGGCCAACGAAGATATCCCCCATCGCAAATAAAGTAAACGCCACGGGACAATAACCGCCTTCCAAGCAAGTCAAAATGTTCCCACACAACGTCTTTGTACCAATCCTTCTTAAGCTTACTCACCGTTGGGTCGAGCTTGACTATGTGTTGGTCGTTGCGTGTTCCAAACTGTACCGGTGATATTCCAAGATTCTCACGATCATGTCCCGTCACGACCTCGAACGCTAATGTCGGGTATCCCTCTTTCCCTAAACTTCTATTGTAGTCCCCCGCGGGACAGTTGCTCCACTTCAGATGAACCACGTCAATGGATCCGCCGCACCCGGGTAGCTTCTTTGTTGCATATCAATCCATCACTTTCTTCAAATCGTCGATATTGTTTGGGTACCTGATATATTCATCTTTAACCGAACTTAGCTTCTTCACAAATTTATGAAAGAACAGTCTGTGGTCCTCCGCTGACAACTCCGTATTCGTGCCCAGCTGACGGAAAGGTGTGTGATTTCCCAGAACATTCAGTGACCCCAAAATTCGCAGTTGAGTCTTCACGAAGAATACTTCATCATCGGTGTCGCGTTTCGATGGCGTACACCATCCCCGGTCGAGGAACAAATACGTAAGTTCATCAACCTTGTCCAGCGTGACACGAAAGTAACTCCGGAAGTCGGACCAACGATTGCGAGAAGACAGACGCCGAGTCTTGTCGCGGACGTCGGGGTGGAGGAATTTGAGGTACCAGTTAGCCTTCATGACTTGTCCGAACTGGTAGGGGTATTCATTGGGGAGGCGTGAACGTACTGGCGCTTCGTTAGCGGTAGGCTCCTCTTCCAGTGTACCAAATTCGCAGGTAGGGGGAATGATGGATATAGGTGAATTCGTTGTTTGGAGGGTCATGTCGATATTGGAGGATAATAAAGCGGGAGCACATCGACGAAGCGCTTCGACAGTAAATGCCTTGAACAGGTCGTGGCACCTGTTCGTGATGCCATAGAGCTCTTCCACTTGGCGCAGAAACTTGCGTGAAGAGAACTCAGCGGAGGACAAGATCTTCGAGAAGGAGTCCATGGTAGGGGTGTCAGAACTATTTGTGGCAGAAATGTGTTACGTTTTTGTATGTAAATTTATCTAGTAAAAATCCGATTGGTCGATTGGACGTCTAGGGAAAAACGGGGTCCAATAGAAGCTGCTATTGGACTATCCAACTCGTGACAGAACCGATCGACCAATCCAAAATCTTGCTGTAGGCGATTGGACACGATTATTGGACGATACAAAGTCATAAATAAATAGTATCAACAGGCCGATCGGGTTCGTGGGACTCACTCCGATCCGATCGGATTGGCCGATTGGACCGACAAAGTCCCAGCCTAAGCCGTTTACGCTCAAAACGGCTTACTCTTGGAAAATGGCTTACTTTTCCAGAAGAAAGCTGTTGAACGGAATGAGTTACTTGTTTTTAGGAACATGTTGGGCTAATTAATTACAGAAAAATCAAAGCAACTACCGTACATCTCATGTGTACCATACCTATAAAAGTTTTAATTTTTATTCCTTCGTCGGCAAACCAACTCTTGTTTCACCCTTAGTCATCCTCATACTACGTGAGGTAGGTACCACTTGTTTGTGGAGGTCACACTAGGTATGGTACCTACGAGTACAGAGTTCAACTTCCATATTCTTCATGAATAAGCCATTTTAAATTTAGTTGCCATGGCAGAAGCTCTTTTCCCTCAACTCCGATGTAAACTACCTGACGTGGAGGTTTGTCCGCTTAGTTTGGATGACCGCCTTGGTGTTGACTCTTTATGATGCCAGTTCACCATGACAGATGATGGCTAAGGCGAAGTTGTACTTACACGTACCCCGAAGCTACATTTCTACCATACGTATCACTTCCACGGTTTTAACGAGAGACTGAGAAAAAAAACAAAGAGAATGTATTGAGGACTGTCGCTAGACTCTTTCATGACTAAATGGGATTCTGCATTCGTGCGTCGTTCGATGTGAGAACATCGTTGCGAACTATGATGCCGAAAACTGTGTTTCAAATATTATGTTGTAGTGTCGAGATCGTGAAAAATGATTTGAGCAATTAAGAATGGCCTCGAAGTGTATTGTACAACTCGTGTTAGGCACAAAAAATGTCTGTTGACATCATCTGTTATAGAGTCCCCAAGGAGGCCACTTACGTCGTGAGTTGTTTTAACCGGAGTGCAGCGAAGGACAAGCCGGGGAGATACGCCAGGGGGAACTAGTCATGCTAAGCTCGCCGATGAGTCATCCTTCGAATATTCTCTACATGCCACCATGATGCGTGCAGTCAAGAAGAGGACCATTATTTTATGTTTTATCACTGGTCCGTCCCTTGAGCCTTTCCCCCTTCCTATTCAAAAATAATAGAGGTCATTTCATTTCATTTATCGTGACATTCTATTCCTCAATTCTTTTCATCATCAGCAGTCTGCTTAACTCAGCAATATCGATTCGCGATCAATCAATATTTCATTATGTTGCCCTACCCTACGATTTGTTTCTCATTCCAATAACTCTATTGACTTCCTTCACCTCATAATCTGAAATCAATAACATGCCCAAGAACTGTTCCATCGAAGATTTCATCACAAACATGTCCCTGTTGGAAGCAAGGGCCGTCGTCCATACAGTCAGCAGTGTTGACCAAACCATTCTCACTGTACCTAGTCGTCTTGCAGACAGTTATCAAGAAGAATCCATCGACATAAGTGAACTAACTCAGCAAGGCATTCAAAGGATTCGCGACGAAGATCCTTTCATGTATCACTCAATTTTACAGCATTTGAGGAAGATGCGATCATCAAGTTTTATTTCCAACCGTGATGGTGTAGATGATGAACTTGGATGGGAGAGACACTGCCCTGCAGACACTGCGGGCGGTCATCCTATTTCGTGCACCAATTTTTGGCAAACTGCAGCGGTTGCTAACAACCCCGATCCTCCTGAGCAAGCATACAACGATCAAATATCAACATCATCAGAGCAAACTGTTTCGCCTCTCCGATTGTCCTCAAGTTCCCAACAAGTTTCTTCTTCTTCTTCTTGGCGCCGTAGAAGCACTTTCTCTCACATATCATCAAGTATTGTTACCCGTACACGTCGTATCTCTGCCGAAGCCGATGACAGGAAAGAAATGGCCGAACTTGTTACTTCATTTTCAGCTCATCCACACCTTGATGTTGCGTCGATTTTTGATTTAGACAACTCTGGTGGTGATTTTGACGAAGTGGACCTATCCTTCCTAGAACATGAGTAAATAATGTACCATAGATTAACTGAAAACATTTGTCTAATTATTTGTTAGTAACCGAAAGATTAATGGTTGCCACATAAGTTTTCCTTGCAAGTTGGGCTCGCTACATTGAACAGATTTTATTGATTATTTGTACATTTGTTTTTTGGAAATTATCATTTTCCAATACTCTGGAGCCTTTCTAGCAGAACAAAGTCATCAATCATTGAGTGAAGCTGCATTGCCATAATTCTATATGGATTACTGCTGTATGAATGAGAGCAGTGCTTCCATCGGCCTACCTGATTTTTCACTTCCCCATGATGATGGGCCATTAGATATATAGTCAACTAGGAATATTAGGAACAGAATTGATTTCTAGCCTATTATAAGATAATAGAACTATAGGACTTAAGGAATTTTAAAAATAGGAATATTAGGAGGGCTCCACTGTGAGGATTATGCTGTATTTAGTGCTTTGGAAATCAGAGTACTTTCAAGTCCAATTTTTTTGGAAACCCAGTCCTATGTAGAATCTACATGTATGTACCACAAATTTGCTTTTAGTCATTTGAACTTATTCCTTTGTAATTCATGACAAAAATAATACCTTTTTTAAGAAAAGTTATTTCTGATAAAAACTACCAATGTTGGTACTTTCAAAGGACTAACATCGACACTCTATTTGATACAAGGTGTCACCAGGTTTCACCCCTGAAGTTAGAAAAATATTATAATCCCACACCCTAAACCCCCGGTGAAGAAAGCCCTAAAAATTTGGACTGAGCAGAAGGCCCTAAAAATTTGTACCGATCAGAATGCCCGAAAAATCCGGACCAGACAGAAAGCCTAAAAATCCAGACTAAGCAGAAGGCCCTAAAAGTTCAGGACACGGAGTAGGCCCTAATAACAGCAGGGAAGGGCAATATTGGGGAAAAATAATTATTATGTAGGTCAATATTCATAAAGGTAAGATATTAGATCTTTTTCAAAACCCAAGCAATTTCTTTTCAAAGTACTAACTTTTGGTGGGAAATTTCGACGGGACTATTTTCCAAAGTACTCGTTTCCAAAAGGACTAAATACAAAAAAAACGTCTAGGCCACACCATCAAATCTGCACACTACTCCAGATGCAACATTAAACATAGCTCCTAATGCCCTTTCAATTCAAAATGAAGTTCGTCCACAGAGCCAGACCCTAGAAGGAATGTTCGACACTTTCATCTTTTTGTAACAAACTAAAAACTAACTATATCATATTCTTGTTTGTGACAACAAATGCCTTCCAATTAACAACACACGCAATAGACAAAATCAAGGGAATTACCTGTACCACCATAGATACAAAAAAACATGAAGCAACCAATGAACCCATTGGACTAACTGAATCAGAAGCTAATATCTGTGGCAGTGGAACTGATTGGGGGGGATCTTGTGGTTACACTATCAAGTGGACATTATTGATATTTTACCAGACGTGATACAAATCAGTTTGGTACATCAACTCATTTATGAATAGGAGTTGTAGCAAATCTGAGGGTTAGAAGCAAAGTGGATATGAATAGGGAGGAGTACAGTAGTTTGTTGTGAAGTTGGATTTTAGACAGCTTGTGTTGCTGTCTCTTTGCTCTTTAAATGCAAATGCTAATTCTGATAACTCACTCACTTTGGTGTATTTTGGAATCATTCAGAGGTGGTGGATCATTAAAGATTGAGTGGGGCAGGATATTGTTTCAATGCAAGTGCTCCCCCTTTCTCCAGTAAAGTGTATGTGGCTTCATTGAAGAGGCTGCAAGGACAGATAGATAAAGTTCCCAATGAGCTAAGATAAAACGGGAATGATTTACAATCTGACAACCCAGAGTTGAGCGAACAACGCTCCGGTCCAAAATTACTCAAAAAGCTTCATGAGAACATTTCCAATCTATACAGCACGTTCACCAACTCTTCCTATTCGCACGCACTCAAACTCCGCAAACATTTAGTCATCACCTCTCATCCCCAATCACCAATAATTTCCCTCCATCTCGCAGACCAACAAGCCACTGGACTCACTTGTGCAGAACAAACTCCTTTACTTGACTGTATTGCCTGGTATAACACATTTGCAGGTGTGTCTTGTATGTGCAGCCTGTAGATACACACATGCAAATCATTTGATTACACTTTTTGTGGGTGTAATTCATGTAAGAAGTTAACACTAACTCAATCCTTGCCCAAATTCATCTTACAGTCATCACTATACATCAGGCATCCTTATTCCTGCAAACCCAGACCAGCACATATCTGTTGAGCTCCTTCTACACCAACCTATCAGCTTGGTCACTGGGATTCTACATCATAAAATTATCAAGCTAAGTTTACTTTTTTAGATATTGGAGTGTCAATTGACTCATATAACCTCTTAACAATCTTTATCTTGTCTGGTACATCTTTGAATTCTGAGCCCTTTTCCTCCTATCAACTTGAGATGAAATTAATATAACATTTTTATTGGGCTCAGTGGCAAAAATGTTCTCGTTTCTTGCAAATGCCAGTGTCATCCTTATATGCAGATCTCATGATCCAGCAACTGGATTTTTCAAGGATGTTTAATGGAATGCCTGCCTGGAACAGAACAGGCACAATTGTTACACAGAGGTCACAGTCATTGCCCAACCAAAACGAATTCCCGAAAACCATAAGCTCATCTGTTACAATACTCCTTGTCCAACTCTCCCTCCTTGGGTGTTCAGATGCCATGTTGCACTCATAAAAGTTGATCTAAAATTTATGAAGGAGCTTTGATGATGTGCAGGCTGTCATAAATTATCTGTTTTAAAGTTGGTGGATCAACAGCAAAAGTGACCCAATGCCAATTACCAATGTTGTATAGGATGTAGATTGTTGAGGCTGAATTGAAGACATCAGCTCCAGCATATGTTCTTGTTGATCTGCCACCCACAGAAACCAAAATCTCTATTATGCTCCGTCAACTGTTTTATAGGATTCAGTAAATCATCAATGAAAAAGGAAGTAACCATCATGGTGGGTTTGTGCTTCTCTTTTTCAATGGACCTATATTTCCCCCACTGGATAATCATTTTTGCAAGCCTATTCAACACTGCATCATCCATCAGTTCTGCCATCTCGCAATCTATAGAATATATTTTCAGTCTCCCTTTCTGTTAGATGAACCCAATGATCTGGTAGGCTTACTATGTGGTGGTTCTTGTCCAGTGTCAAATCACTCTTGCTGTGTCTCATATAATATGGTATGAATAGGCTCCCTTGCATTCTTGTAGGTGCTAACTTAGGATTCAATTTAACTTCTTGGAAAAGTCTTGCTTTGTATACCATTGATTCCTTGAGGAGTGGTAGAAATGGGAGCTGATTTACACTTTCCAATAGTTTTACTGAAATGATGTCATGATACTAACTATTTGTTTCATTTCTTTCAATGATCACCACTCCATATTGTGGTCATTATTAGGCATCCTTCTATTCTTTGGATGATCTATTAATGTTGTGAGTAGTAGTCAGATTGTTTGCCTTTTCAATAAAAGATATTTGATTCACATGCACTCACCAGTTTGGGTATCAATTAAAATGACCTCTCCTTGAAACCATCCAGCATGAAACTTCTTCTTGAATTTTGTATCCTCTGCTTCCAATGGGTTCAATAAAATTCAAGTCAAATCCCTTTTATCATCCCATGTGTCCAAGACAGACTTGACTTGCAATCAGGGTTTGGGAGTGTTTCGGACAGGCAAGTGACCTTCTGATGAGAAAGACCCTTTGGTACATCCTTTTTTGTTGTGTCTATCTTGGCCTTATCGTCCTTCTGGTACAAAAATGAAACATTTTCTTAACAGTGTAGAACAAGTATGTAGATGCATCCCATTTTTATTTTGACATCTTCCAATATTTTGTTGTGAATGAATTGCAAAGTCATCTATTTGGTAGAAGTTGACTCCATCAACACATTTATTGATTGATATGAAGTGATTACCCTTCTTCACAATGTATCCTAACAATTCAGCTTGGTAATGCATTCGAGTATTTACTACCCCTGTCCATTAAATCAGTGAGATCAATTGAGACATTGACTGCTAAATCCAAGGAAGGCACTTCATCAATAAGATCCCACTGAACTCTGAACAGATACCACCAATACTTGATCCATAAACATTCCATCACAAAATCAATATCCCAATCATTCAAATATGTTTACGATACTAGATACTAGATCTGATAGAACAACATAACAGCATGAACAATAAGTTATTTCATGTGCACATTTGATCTTGTCAGTGTTCAACAAACCTCCTCATAGGACTGCTTTGATAGCCAGCCCATTTTTGGTAGAAGGGACCATGGGCATGAACGAAAAAGGATATGACTCCTTTGCTAACGTTTCTTTTGCAGCAACCAATGATACACATCAAGAATGGATGAAGGAAGCTTTGTGCAACTTCATTAAATTCATACATTGAGAATTGAAGCAGTTCCATTGGGTCAGCACAGGAGTGGGAGAAATCCAAGGGTGGACGATATCAAAACCCAAGGAGTGGACAATATCCAAAACCCTGGAATGGATGAAGACAAAACCAGCAACACTGAACAAACCTATCAGCCCTCCGGGGTAAAAATGAAACTATGCAGCCAAACGCAAAACGAGTACAATGTCTTCCACACTGGTGGGGCAGAGTGGCCCCACAACAAGATGCCACGTGAGCAGATAATGCTTCTCCAATTCAGCGACAGCATGGATATCAAAGAATGTTGTGTGGGACAAAGTGATGCTACCCGAACTCAAAAGGACTGACGGGCATGAACAGTGCAATATCCCCGCACCAGAAATTAACGCATGCATGTTCATGTGAAGTTTTAGATTGGAAAAAAAATCTATCTACAGTGATGCAACAGGAGATCCAAGTGGTTAGGACATCAGTATAGATGTGTCTCAGGGTGTGTATAAAGTTTTTTTGCTTTAAACTGTCCATTTCTAGCAGCTGTACAACCCATAAGTCGGGGCATTTTTTCGGGCTCAAAATTGCTATTTCATGAACGTTCACGGCTTAACACAATTCATGCATGTGCACGGCTTAAAATTTTGCCATACTAGCTGCTAGCTAATAAATCATGCGTATGAATGTATTAAAATTTGTTAGTCCATTCTACTAGTAATTCATCCCCTTTTCTAAAAATTATTACTCTTCGTTATTATTGGCATGCTTTCTCTTCTTCCCACTACCTGTACCACTTGCTGACGGAGACTTCTTCTCTTGCACTAGCTGCGAAAGATCGCTCACTTGATGAAATCTTTCAAAGCATGTTGTCTTTCTATTCCCAATCTTTTGTTTGCATAGAGGCACAAGACAAGTTGAACAAATTGTTGTTGTTTGAGAAATTTTAGCATCCTTGTCGTCTGGATCAGCAATGGCAACACATAGAATGCAACGAGATCCACTCCTTCTGACTTTTGATACTGTTTCCGTATGCTTGGCATTTTTACCATTACATGTTCTCTTTCCGGTCTTTGCATCTACGTAACTTGCAACAGAATGAGGTATGTGAAACAATGTCCTGTCATATTGAATTTTGTTAAGAGTTGGGTCCTCAATATATTTTTTCAACTTGTACCTACTGTCAGGTTTGATCCGCTCCTTAACATATTTGGTTGCTTCCTTATACCATGTTGACCTCTCGCTCTCCAATTTCTGATCGACGGCATCATGTTGAATTCCAGAATCACCAACAGTACGTGCTGGTGAGATTGGTACAACTCCACGTATTGGGTTTATCAACTTGTACGAAGAGGCAAGTTGGTATAGAACATCTTTCATGGTGACACCTGACTTATGATTTAGACGTTGAATCGTTGAGTATCCACTCCCACGTGTAGGTGATTTTACTGGAAAGCAATGCTTCAAAATGAATCCGACATTGACGGCCATCTTTTTGAACTCTCTCATTACAAGCACTTGCTTTGCTGAACCTTTTGTGAAAGTAAAGTTCATAGAATCTAGTGATTGTGTCATTTCATCAATCCTACCTTTTGACCTATTCCACCTTGCAACTATTTCTGGAATTATTTTCCTTGCTTTTGGAAGTGGCAATTGAGTAGTTCGTATCATTGAGAGAAGCTTTCTCCAAATTATCCAGTTAAAACAGACGCACTCCTTTGTAATGAAGTAACCTTTAGATGAAACAATTGCATCCCGAAAATCTGGTATATGTGACGATGGGTTCTCTGTATTCAATGGAATAGTATACGCCCACTTCAGACTGCGATTATACACATCCCTTAGGACTCCTTTCATCACTGTCTTCTTTGCTTCAGGAAATTGAATGAGTGTAGCATAAAGCACTTTTGTTTCTCCTGCCACCACAAACAAAACATATGGAAGGTTTGCCACAGTGGCATGATGTAGGACTTGACTCCTATATTCCGGTTTGTACACGAGCTGTTTAAACTCTATTGTGCCGAATTCACAACATGAGAATACCCCATGCAAATCAACAGCTTCCCTAATGCATCCTTGGATTAGCTTTTTGCTTGAAGGGGTTTTGATTTCTAACCCGCAATTATACTCTCTTCTCTCTATGGACGTGGCATCACTGTCGGAATCAATATCATTTTTATCATGCCACTTTTGTCCGATGAACTTAATGATTAGCCATCCATCTAATGACGTTGCTAGAAACTCATTCATTTTATTTCGAAGCAAGCCGCATTCGAAAGAGTCCACCAGTTCCCAACCAAACTTAGACATAACAGAACGAAGAACGGTGCGAACTTTTTCTTCATTCAGACTTCCAAGCTTGTGTGCTGACCTATCCTCTTGAGACAATGGCTGTAAAAATGAATACTTGATTATTTTCTCATATTTCTTTATATGATTCCTTTTTCAAAATTTGGCTGAATGTCTTTGAGTAAGTACGCTCACTATAAACTGGTATATAGTCAAAACATGCATAGGATAAGGACGGGATTGTACTTTGGAGAAACGTCACTCTGCCTGTGCCATTGCGATATGCCACAAAATATGATGTTGCATCACCAACAGTTCTTGTGGCACCCAAAGACAGCATGGGGCCATGCTCAGGGATGTCCCTCTGTTCACGGGTCGTATTATAGCGAGTGTTTCCAAACTTAAATGCCAAGGTTGGACCCCTCTTGGTGGTATTTAAAAATCCCATATTTGCATCTTCAATCAAACTGAAACACTCGTCATCGTTGTACCCTCTGTCTCCATGGATGACTGTCCCAGGAAAATGAATACCGTTAGGATTGTTGATACCTTTTATGATCATAAAGCTTGATGTCAAAATGTCTTTTGACGATTCTCCGTGATGGCTCATGTGACAGGAGAGAGAAATTCCAGTCGCAATGGAATTTACACAATTTCCAACTGGACCAAATGCCTTGGCACTTTTGTGTCTTGAAAGAGAACGATCATTAGCTTTGACAGATCTAAGGCGTAGTTTTTCATCATCAACGATAAGGTTTGAATACCCCTCAACAAAAGCAATAGACGAAGTTCTGCCTCCCACATCTCTAAACATCTTCTCAAGCTCACGATCAAATCCATACACAGGCTTCCAAAATATACCGTCTTCATTGTCATCCGGAGAGTTACTCTTGGTCTCGTAGAAGTTCCCCTCTAAACTACGAAGGAGGTCATTTGCACGACAAATTTTGCTCTGCAATGATTTATATCTGGAGGGTAGCCTCTGGATGGCTGATGTCAACAATGGATATGTCTCTGGGTGTTTTTCAACATCTGCCAGGCTACACCGATAGAAACAAAGTCCAAAGAATACTCCGACAAAACACTCATACTCATGAAAGTCGATGGTGTGTTTATTTCTGGAGGAGAGGGCTTGGTTCTGGAATGCAAGGACAGGAAGTAACACATCTGCTGTATAGATGGCGTTGAAGATCTCAACAGCATTCAACCTTGTCAATGGCTTTTTGTTGTCAGACAAAAGTGTGTTGAATTCATATAAAATCCTCTTGCGAATCTGCTTGGTCTCCTCAAAGTAACCATGCTCAAGATCTTGATCCACCTTGTCAAAGTTGATCTCAAAATCACTTTGCTTCATGGGGGATTCTTTCCATGAAATCAATTCGAGTACATCATCGTCCTCATCTTGACTGTCCTCGTCATCGATAGAAGGAGTCCACGTTTCATCTGATGATATGGAGTCTTCATCATTGGAGGTATTTACTGTAGGTGAATTGCCTTCATTTGTGCGAGTAATAATCAATTCTGTGTGTGATTCTTGGTGTGGTGATGTTAAGGAAGGTGCTTCACCAGAATTGAGGTCAAGAAGAACAGAAGTAGTTGTGTTGTTGGGTGGAGATGCTACCAAGGAACGAAGAACATGTCCACCTAGCCTTTCGTCCGGATTCATAGTGGTAGTGATAGCTCTTGGCATCATGGAGGAATGTGTAGAGATGAAATGAGGAACTAAGATAGATCACAGTGGTAGGGCTGGAATGATAGTAGCGATGAAGTAATAAATGAAATGGTTGGTGGGAAAGTAAACCATAGAGTGCTGGTCTAGTGTGTGTGTTGACAAATGTTATTATATTGATGCATGGAGAAGAGGCCGATGAGCAACTCCACGTGATTGGGGGATGAGTAATGAAAATAATGACAAAAATGGCAGGGGCAATACACAGTTGCATCATGAGAGCACATATGTCAGTAGAAAAAAACAAGCCATCACACTCTTGGCGCGAAACTAGGAAAATTTCAATACATTAAAATGAACGTAGGAATTAGTATAAAAGTGATAAAAATCTCAACCGACTCTTTCCACTCAACAGCCCACATAAGAGGCAATATTGAAAATAACGATGCGGTTTTCATCGGGGGTCTTCCTGAGATGTATTCACGTGGTTTTTATGCGTTGGATTGGTGAAATTAATCGTTTTTTGTCGCGAACGAAGCAGCACAAAAAGGGCAATATTGCGCTCTAAGCCATGCATATGCATGATTTATTAGACGAATGGGTTATGAGACAAAATACTTATTTAATGCATATGCATGTTTTATGCGGTACGGGGATATGAGTATCAACAAGGAAGTGGTTACCGTGTTAGCAGAGTACATGTTCCTCACAGAACAGGTGGGTTGGAAAGAAGGTTTGACTGTGTTTCAAGAGCAAGGAGAGGTAGCCATTGACCTAAGCTGATAGTTGGTTGAAGTTCTATGTAGTAAATAATAAGAACGTGATGTTCCAGTTGATTGGAAATTATTTTTATGAGCTATTGAACTGACTAAAACTGAGGACTGCACAATGTTAGACCTCTCAATTATATCATGTAGTTTACATGCAATTCGATTACAGTTGGTTTATTTGTACCCTGTTGGATTCTTGTGTTCCAATCAGGATCTTAGTGCACCTGATCGGGCTGTACATTGGATCCTGGCAAGACTACTTGGTCTTGCCAATGGGTCTTGCAGGACTCCCTGGGCTTGCCAAAGAGTCTTACCAAATGTTTGGTGGGATTCTTCCTTCAGTGGTAAGAATACTATTTTGTGATTATGCCCATGTCCTGATATTGGGGCTTATGTGGGCCAGAAGTACCAGTAGGTATCCTTCGCTCATGTCAGCCATACAGAAGGAATGGCAACAGATCCACGACATGGATGGATTCCAGCCCAAACACTGGTACAAGCTGTCACAAGAAGAGAGAGAGCTACCGCCCTGAAGTACCTCATGTATTTGAAAGAGATAAAGAATGGTGATAAGAAAGGGAGGGGATGTGTTGACTGGAGGCCCCAGAGATTATACACTCCAAAGAGGAGAGGTTCTTGCCAATGGCATCACTGGCCGGGCTCATACTTATCTGCATCAAGTACAGGGGGGCATTTTTGCAAGCCAGGATGCCAAAAGAGGACAAAAATGTGCACATGGTGTTGGAAGGGTGAATGGCAGAACTCCTAGCAAAGATATCTCCCAAGACTTACCGAAAGTTCTCTCATATACTGCAAACTCAAAATAGCTCTCTCCAGAACGCTGAAGGAAACAGTCTTGTTCTGGAAGAAGTTTACAGAAAGTCTTAAACTACATGGATTCATCATCAATCCATATGATTGGTGCCCCACCAACAAGGACACAAACAAAATGCAGTGCACCATTGTGTGGCATGTGGATGGCCTAAAACTCTCCCACAAAGACTTGCTGGTGATTGATGAGATCATTGCATGGCTTAGGAAAGAATTCGAGAAAATCAGAAAGATGTCAGTGTGGGGAGGAAAATTTCGTGATTACCTGGGAATGACTCTCAATTTCTCAGAACCAGGTCAGTTTGTGGTGAGCATTGAAAAGTAACCCAATAGGGTAATGCGCAATCTCCCAAAAGACATGAGTGGAACCACATTATCTCCAACTGTGGTGCACCTCTTCAGGACTCTTGACAATGTGGCAAAGTTCAGCAACAAGTAAACTCCTCTCTTGACAGAATAGCTGTACAGAATGAATTGTGAGCTGCTATTGCTCATGAATTGTGAGCTGCTATTGCTCACAATTCAATAATTATTAGTTAGCCAACATCTTACGGTGAATAACTGAACTCTGCTGATCAGGTTAGCCTTAGGCTGAGGTAAACTCCGTGGTCCAGCTACCAGACTGGCTGTTCTTCAACACTGATGTAGCTGAAAGCATCCATAAATTTTGGTGGATGAATTCAAAGGGCAAGAATCTTTTTGAGCATGGCAAATTTTCAAGGGAAATGTGCAATTTCAGAGAAATGGCTCCAAAACTTTGTGGATGCTTGACCTGATATAGCTGAACGTCCATAAATTTTGGTGGATGAATTCCAAGGGGTAAATTTGTTATGAACTCGGTTGTTTTTTGCATATTTTGTATGTTTTCTTTTAAGGTATATACCAACTACAAAATGGGTCTACTACCTACAAATCTTATGTATCATACTACTGTTGGTAAGTAGTGTGGGTTTGCCCCTACAAATATGATATGTATCATGTTTGTAGGGGCATCGTATGTGTGTCCTACAATTGTGACATCCCGTATTGCCTCGTATTGTCTCGTGGAGGGAGGCATGGCAGTGGTCTAGACTGGAGGTCATATGAGAAAGTATCTGCAGTTAGTTCCCTAACCTTGCTTTAGAGTGATCGCGAATGTGAGTCAGACGATGGAAGATGTGGAGGCTTTGGTGATGGCCTTGGGGGAAGCTGTGGAGGAGGTTTTGTGTTGAAATGTGTTTGGGTTGGAGATCATTACGGAAGATTGAATCCTGGAAGGGGATGTATTTCGTTCAGTGCCAAGGCTAAGTAAGCATATTGATTTGAGACGGGTGTGATCTTGCTGTATCTGCAACAAGTTCATTGATGCGTGTTACGCAACACCTAAACGACGTTCAGGACGCCTGCATAGTCTGAAGATTCGTATAACTAACAATGGTAGTGCATTGTATGTATCAGATTCTGTTTCAGTATTGTACTGGCCATCTTTTGAAGTATTCTAATCTAGAAAAGTAAATCATACAAGGTATTCCAACATCTTCAGGAAGGACAAACAAGAATTTTTCTTCAATCCTTCTTTCCACCAAGCAACTTGGACTTTTCCCACTCGCCCACAACACGGCAAAGATGCAACAGACTGATCCCCTGCATTCCCCACATGACCATAAGCCATGCATGCAACAAGGTGTTGATCCCGCGAGGGACATGCCACTGTACTGAACAAGCATTGATACATTGGCAGAGGGGGCATTCCCGATAAATCCAACGCAATACATGATTCTGTATCGAAGAAGGACATTGTCCATCGGATGACTCTTCTGACTATCGTTGACAACATCATTCAAGTTTTTATTGTCAAGAGCTCGTCCACTCTTCCTCAGTCTATTATTCCTCACCCCCACCAGAAGTGCGCCCAAACAATAAAAAGTAGTAGGAAACTGGGTAATCCCCGCAATAAAAATATCACATGCCGGTCGTTTAAAACTCATATATCCCATGGCACACGCCACAGTCATGAACGTTCCATAGATGGGCCAAAGATACCACGTGCCCATCGGAACAGGACAAGAGCATCAAAGCCTCGCCACCTCCCTCCCAATAAGTCCCATCCAACAACTGGCAAAACTCACATTCCCCACGCAAACGATCCACAACATTCGAAACCGAGTGGTATTGAGCATCTCCACGCCCACCACAGTCTGATGAGCATATCCCCCCGCCAATGTCGACAAGGCGTAACACGCCAACAATGCCGCGGAGTAATATCGTAACCGTTGGGACGATGGATCCGTAGACGACGACGAGGAGGAGCCACGCGATCGTACCCATGACAGCGGTGAGAAAATAGTCCGTCCCGTACGTCCATGCAGTATTATCAAATCGTGTATGGACGTTGTCGTAGTGGTACGAGGCGGGGATGTAGGTGGACAATGCGGCCGAGGAGACGTAGGGGATGACAAAGGGGAAGTGGAGAGAAAACGCGAGGATGGCGGGGGGGAGTAAGACGGTCAGTGCCATGGTGGAAAGGTGGTGGAGGGAGGAGAATGAGGACGGTTTGACGGGGGAGAAAATGTCGGTGGAGGAGCTGACGTCGGTATCGACTCGTTCGAGGCGGCAGGGGGTGGGAGTCTTGGGGGTTGGGCAGGACGGCGGAGCACAGCATTGGGTGTGTTTTCTTCGTTTTCGCTATTACGTTTACCTATCAATTGGTATCTTGGGTTGAGAGATGTGATGAAGTGGGATGGGATGAAGTGCACGAATTGCAAATCTCGAAGTCCCGCCTGTATGCTGTGAGATGCCCCTCCTCTCGTGTGTGATTTATGATGGATGTGGATGATGATAATGATGGAAGTTTCGATCCCGCAATCAGATGGAATTCTCGTCGATGATGTCGACAATTGCCACAAGGATTAAGAAAGGTGTGTATGGTACCATATTGTATGCGGTTGTTTTGATGATGTTATGTGAGTGGCGCAGAGAGAAAAGAGCGAGAAGACAGAGTGATACATAATCTATAAAATAATATGTTGCACCATACCTCGTGAGATATGTTGTAGATACAATACATATATGTGTTGTAACAGCTTTGAAAAGGATATGTCCAAAAAATTGCGAGTGGAACAATTAAGAAAAGAAAAGAAGTATTGAAGTTGAACAATGATGACATTAAGGGATACCTCTACTTTTACTTTTAATGCAAAACACCGACTCTTGTTGAGGATGGTCAGGTGAATCCGTGCGTTGCTCATTCGTATGCATGCCAGATGTCAGCTACGAAGCCGACATGAAGACGTCATTCAAAGCTACAGACGTACCTGTAGAACATACTAGTCTTGGTAAACTTACTCCGCCCTTCGGTTTAATGACGAACAAGAAAAATTTAAAGCGTACGACGTCATCACAATTTTCACTTTCACGAACACCGTTTCCATCGCTTACTTTCGACTTGAGGCCTTTGCGAACCATGATACGCAAGATTGACTTAAATTATATTTTGTAAAATTGTGAAATGATTTGATCAATTAAGAATGGCCTCAATACAGACTCTTATAACGCAAAACGAAACATTCAGATAACGTCTGCTGTAGACCCTCGGTAATATAACATTACGGCGACAAAGAACTCTACCTCTAGAGACATGCATACTTTTAATTTTACCATTGGCATTCTATCAGATTCTATCTACTTTGAGACGTTCGGGTCACTTAGACATCGCCGGTGAGTAATCCTCCGAATACCAAAACTCCAAAACACTATCAAAAATGCCACCCTGATAGTGCAGGCGAAGAAAATGACTCTAATGTTAATTTATATTATTATCACTTGTCCGCAAGAAACGGTGGCCATTCGTTCAAAAACAGTAATGTCCACAATTCTTTTTCGTGAAGAACACTCAGCTAAACTCAGTAATCTCGATTCGAGATCGATGAATGTGTTGTTTCAGTGTTCTAGAATAGGATTTGTTTCTCATTTTAACTCCATTGACTTCCTTCGACACGATCTAAAATCAATAACATGCCCAAGTGCTCTTCCATCGAAGATTTCATCAGACACGTGCCCCTGTTGGAAGCAGGGGCCGTCGTCCATACAGCCAGCAGTTTTGACCAAATCATTCTCGCTGTGCCTACTCGTCTTGCGGACAGTTTTGAAGAAGAATGCATCGACACAAGTGAGCTCAGTCAAGAAGATATTCAAAGGATTCGCGACGAAGATCCTTTCATGTATCACTCTATATTACAGCATTTCAGGAAGATAAGATCATCAAGTTTTGCTCCTGACCGTGATGGCGTGGATGATGAACTTGGATGGGGGAGTCGCTACCCTGCGGACACTGCGGCAGGAGGTCATACTATTTCGCGCACCAACTTTCGGCAAACTGTAACAGTTAATAACAACCCCGGTCCAACTGCCCAAGCATCCAACGATCAAACAGCAACATCATCAGAGCAATCTATTTCGCCTCTCCGATTCTCCTCAAGTACCCAACAAGTTTCTTCTTCTTCTTCTTGGCATCGTGTAAGCACTTTCTCTCCCTACTCAACAAGTATCGTTACCCGTAAGCGTCGTATCTCTGCTGAAGCCGATTACAGGAAAGAAATGGCTGAGCTTGTTACTTCATTGTCCGTTCATCCACGCCCTGATTTGGCGTCGATTTTTGATTTCGACGACTCTGGTGGTGATTTTGACAAAGTGGACCTATCCTTCCTAGAACTCGAGTAAATAATGTACCATAGATTAAATGAAAACATTCATCTAGATTATTTGATTGTTACCTGAAGATCGATGATTGCCAGATTAGGTTTCCTCACAAGATCGGGTATGTATTGCACAGATCTTATTCATTATTTGTACATTTGTTTTGGAAAGTATCGTTTTTCACTGCCATCATGAATGACACACATTGGAACCAGACACCTCTCCTCGTCCACAACCTTTCTCTCGAGGACCGCCGGCGTGGTCCGGGTTCGCTAGCACAAGATGTGCGCGAGGTATTTTTCTCCGGTGCACAAGATGTGCTTGCTCGTCTCACTCTCCCCATTCCTGAAAGTAGCAAACTAAAGATGAAGAAATCACGTTATGGCATTGGAATCAAATCTTTACAATAAGATTCGGCCCTGCGCCTGACTCCAAATGCAGTGAGATGCTCCGCCAATTAGGTCTCTCTAGCATCGCTTTTGCGAAGACAAGGGGGTCATCCTGGCTTGTTGAGCCATTCTGCCAGTAATGTTCTTTCTTGTCTCAGCATTGCTTGGGTGATTTTGTTGTCTTTGGTCCGATCTTGAAGCTCCTATCACCCTGTCCAGTACGTGGCAATGGAATTGGAAGCAAAGCAGTGAAGTTGAGAGAGACACTATCTGCATGTTCAAGGTGGGGGTTGGTATGGTTTAACTCTGAGCCGTTCTTGGAGAACCTGATGTCTTTCCATTTTTAGGATGATGGTTTTCTTTTTCTCTGCGGCTGGGACCTTGAGGTATTCACAGGACCTGCAGGCGAAGAAGTATGCGCCGATTGCCAGTTCTCTGATTGCGATTAGTCTTTCGGAGAACCTCATTTTAGCGGGTTCTCGAAGGACAACTGCTGGTAAGGCTTTCTTTTGTTTCTTCTTTGGGTCTTTGTTCTTGAAAGGTCTGAAAAGTCTTTATGAAAATCTGCCAAGCTCTCCGTTCTTGTCCTTGGAGGGGTTTGGCCGATTGCTTTCCCGGATGGTCTGTGCCACGTGTGTGATGGCGCTTCAGATTGTGCTTTCAGCTAGGGTTTCATGAGTTTTTGGTGAAAAGCGTCCTTGGCGAAGGGCTATGGCGAAGGCTCCAAGCAGTCTGATTCTCTGGTCGGGTAGAAAGAGTCAAGG
>JABMIG010000578.1:0-29673 GCA_013187285.1 Cyclotella cryptica
TTAATGTGATATGTCTCACTGACATGACATGTCCAAATATGATCTTACAACATCTATGTATTTTAAAGTTGTCATACAAGGAAACATAGTTTCCACTAGTGTTCTTACTTAAGTGACACCATTTCAGAGGATGACAAAAGAAAGCAATAACTTTTGAATGAACCAACTTTGTCAGTTTTGGGATACACCAAAATACCTGAAATGTTATTTTTGTTTAGACAAGAAAAGTATTGTTTTGAAATAGTATCATTGTTTCACTCAGAATGCAGTCTTGGCATTTGGCTGATCCTTATACTGTGATAGTTAGTTAATTCTGAAGAAATATTGTTACAAAAGAAAATGAAGGAAAATTGGTATATCACAGTTGCATTCAAAATGAGAATCAAGATTGTGTGATTGACTCATTCATCTTTGGTCATTATGATTATGGACAACTTATTGTTGTCGGAAGAACATGATGATGGACAGTATTGTCTAAAATTAAAAGGTATCTACATTGATGTCAAAAAGGGTTAGACTTATGAGTTGAACTCATTTTTGAGTTCACAACGAAAATGTTGACAAGTGGCTATGAACAATGCTGACAATTGTTGATGAAGTGATTGTCATAATTTTGAATGTGGTGCTGGCCAGTTTCTGGAAAAGCAAATCGTGTTTTGCACTTGTCTTGTGATTGTGACTTTTCAAAAAACCAAAATGAGATGATGTGGCAAGCAAGGCATGAGATAATTTTACACAAGATAAATGTTGAAATTGGTTGTACATTGTATATACACACTTATATGTTAGCCCCCATATTGGCACTGGTCTAGTGCTGAAACTGGGACTGAATTTTTGTCCCGTGCTGGAACTGGGATGCTGATGTCCCCATGCTGGCACTGTGCCACAATAGGGCGCCCAGTGCTGGAAATGGGCTCAAAAATGAGAATGCAGATGGCATATTTACTTCAGTCAAGTCAGAATGAGAATCCCTATTTGTACTACACTGGAAGTCTCTAAGTCAATCAAGAATTGTACCAAATTGTCACCATATCAATTTTGGACATCAAGTGCCAGTATAGGGATACGCACATCCCAGTTACAGGTTACAGCACGGGACAAAAAAACGGTCCCAGTTCCAGCACTGGGCCAGTGACAATTTGGGGTCCAGCATGTACACTAATGCCTTTTGCACCTATGTATGTGGTATGGAAGAGGCTGAGTTGTGCTATGTGGTGGGAGAATAGACTCTGTACCCTCCAAAACAACTGCCTAAGAGATAGTCTACTCATTGCTTTGTTGACTTAGAGAAGGTGCTCTACTTAACTACTTACCTGAATAAGGTGCTGAGGACTAACATCAATCACTCAAACAGTATTATGTAACCGATAACAGGTGATGTACTAAAATGTGATCATGCAGTGTCTTCAGAACTTACCCTGAGCATAGACCTGAGAACATGTCTTGGCTGAATGTGAGGGCTCCTGGCATGCTGCTGCTGGCAAGCGCTGTAGTCATTGTAACTTACATGGTGTGCATGTAGTTGCCAATTCCTGGCTGAGCATATCTCAGTTGTAGAGAATGCCGAGAGCACGTTGCCAACTGTCTAGTCTATATATGCTCACAAATCAAGTATAATTGTGCATTTTTACTAGTGGATTGGACATTATTGATGTCAAAACAATGTAAGAGCAATTGAAACCTGTCACCAATAAATTAACTACCCCTTTGCGTGTGCAATACACTAGGTGGGGGTCATGAGAAAGCCAGCATTAAACAAACTTGCTTCCTTGATGTGAGGTTCAATTGTTAATTCTTGTCAAATCAACCTAGCTTGAGGCAATGTTGATGCACATGAGGGTATTGAATTCAACCAATCTTTAATTGACCTAAACAGTCCATGAGCTAATCAGGCAGGTTGCAACTTCTTCCCAGGGTGCTACTTACATCTCCCATTCAGGTATCAAGTCATGGTATCACTTGTTGGACAGTCTATTTCATTGACAATGCTCATACTTGAACGAGTCAATAGTATGTATGAGCTTGGGATAACAGTATGTTGGTGAAGCCGTTTATTGAAGTGCAATTTATGATGACATCCCATAACTAGGTGGGACCACTTCACAGTCTGCTCAACATTTGCTGAAATATAGCTATGCATCAATTTTTTGTCAAGGTTGTCCCCTGGATGAACATTCTAAATTATATCATCCAGATCTATGTCTAGAGACTTGATAACATATTGCTCCGGATGATTTGCTTGTAGTTCCAGAAGTCCAGAAATTCTTTGCTACAGTTGTTCACATATGCAGGCAAAGTGCAAACGACTGTGTGCATGATCCAGGATCTGTCATCATTGATCCCTTCTTTATGCTAAGTTAGGAATTATTGACATAGTCTCCAAGCATTTACCTTTTGATGGGTATCAAAATTGAATAGATCTAGACTGACTCTGATTGCTGTGGCGCACAAATGACTATGAGGACCATATGCAATTGGTCTATGTTCATGATCAGTGCCAAGTAGTAAATTATTTCGAGGGTCACATGAGGGCAATGTAACTCTTACCCATCCTGTGGATGAAACCAGATGACCGTCTCAAATGGACTGCATGCAGATCAATCCAATTCTCATGTTCTTCCACAGAAGTCATCCATCTCCTCATGGTTTGGTCCAATCCTTGTATGACTATTATTTATCTCTTTACCATTGAATGAGCTGGATAAAACTGCATCAGAATCCAAACTGGAACAGTGACTTTTCTCCTTGGTTTCAATCAAGCCAAATAAAGGGTGTTGTTTGATAATTGAAGGACTTTATCCCCCTTTTATTCTGAGCAAAACCTGGTCTGCATGAGGATGACATCGAATGACTCTGTATACTTTTTGTTTTGTCAAACCACATGTGAGATCAAATAGTGATATCCATGTTTCACACCGTTGATGGCAATTGTTTTTGTCTTGGTGCAAGTTTGCCTTGTCTTCTTGTGTTAGCATCATTGACTTCACTGTAAAGAACAAATTTCATCATGGAGTTCCTCGTGATAAATTCGTCATTACTATTGTCATCTAACTCTTGAATATTTTCGTTTTAAAGAATTGTTTGTCAATATTACCTGTTATGTTATAGTTAACACAATAAATGTTCAGATTTCTTCTTCTACAACACAATACATTTTGGATTATGCAGGCTTTCATAGTGCTATTTTTTGTGCATGTGCCATTCTCTTTGCATATATACTTGTAACATGTATCATTATTGTAATTGGATGACTGATTCAAAAAATAGTGTAGGTTGCATAGAAGAATACCATGTATCATTGAGGTATTTGCTTCTTGTATCCTTGAAACAATTCATGCTTCTTGTATCCTTGAAAATGAAACAACAGATCACTTAGAAGGGTGCTGCCCCTAGTCAAGCAACACACCATAGCAATCAATGATGCCACACCCAAGGAATGTGTCTCTAGTGCAACAGCCAACCCAAGTACAAAAACAAGGCACAACCAGCAATGAGAACAAAAGTGACAGGGCCAACCTAAAGTAAGCTCCAATGCTATGTAGCAACAAATCAGCCACCCCAAAAAATTGCAGTTCTCACACTATAAACACACACCAACAAACCAGTCACTATTAAAACGTATATGACTGAACTTAGTTGAATGTGTCATCACTATGCACATCCATTACAAACAGAACAATTCATCCCTACAGTATTCACTTCAGCTTGCATGGGAGTGAAAGAACAACAAAAGAATTTAAGCAATAATCCTATGCCTCAGAATGAATCTGTTTCAAAAAGAGGTGTTATGAGGATCATCACAGATGTTTTGGTTTGTTCTGCATATTAGTACATTCTTCCCTCCTGCCCCTATTGCTAAAAATTGCATTGAGGCTGCTACCAATGTGTGCGTTCACTTAAAGCTATTTTTTTCATATTTCGAAGAAAAATTCATACCATGGCTTACACAGTGCAACTGAGTTGTAAGAACAGCTGTAGCCCCTGACCCATGGGACTGCACCAATGGGTGCAATTAGATCGTAGAAGATGTGGTCTTGAGGCAAAAACCTTCTTCTGTGCCGGGTTTAGTTCAGAATTTTATTGCTCCCCTCTGTTCTTGAGGTATAATAGTGGGCGTCGAGTGCCAACGAGGTAGTATTTTACACACAACGAATAATCTGCCCACTAAAGTTGCCCCCAAAAACATGTGCACGTCAATGTCTCTCCCCAGTCTCTCCCCTATTCTTCCACCCGGACAAGGATGATGTTGCAGTAAACCAGCAATGTCTTCCACCTCTTGCTCTGCCTCGGATTTCTGCACAGCAGACACAGAATCAACCTCCATCAGCACACTCGAACAACTCGCGCTCGCCCTCGGGATTGCAGGACTATCAACCATCCTCATCCTACAAATGGATCAAATTTCCCGACGAATCCTCCCCCCCGATCGGCTGCTTGCGAAACGTCGTCAAGAATACGCCTATGCCGTGGAACAATGCGTGGAATACAGTGCATTGATGAATCGTCAGCACGTGGGGGGTGGCAAGAGTTTGTATTCTCCCAAATCAGATTCGATGGCGTGGGAAAAGATTGCGAAAAGCGACGATGCCGAAATGAAGGCCTTGTTCCAAGAGATTCTCGATGCGACGAAGGCGGCTCCTGTAATTGTCGCTATTGAACAAGATACAGAGGATGCTGCCGATTCGAACGAATATTATCTTTTTCTGGCGTTTCCACCTGGAAAAGGCGTGTCGACGCCGGAAGCTCCGGGACTCTATCGGAAGGTGCGTATTCCTCTGGTGGCATTTTGTGAAGGTATGGCGAAGGGTTTTGAGGGGCAGATGACGAGCACGGCACTTTGTTTTGTGGCTGATGCGAGTTCTGGATTGGGGAGTGAGATGTTGACATCTATTGTGGAGGCGTGTGATAATGGCGTGGTAAGTGAAGGTTACTTTTTATTACTGTCATGACTTCGTGAGATGTTCGTCCAAGGAACTGAACATGCAACAATGCCTGCAGGCAACAATCTCCAACCCTTCCTGGATGTTCTCGCTGGCTCTACTCAATTCGAAAAATACACACAACATCAGCAAAGATCAATTCGAACGAATAATTTTCGCTTTATGTCGTCTCGATGCATGGCGAGTCCGCGAATCCGTCGGTGCAAATCGAACTGTTCTTTTCACGTTGCCGGGACAAGCGTCCGTCCCTCTGCTACTTCCCCTTATTCAGAAGGTATTTGTCCACGAGCGTCATGTTTTTGTCTACGATGGATGCTGTCACTCGGTTGCAATGGGTACTGCGCTAAGACAAGAATATGGATCATCTTATCGACAAACTGCAGCAAGAGAAGAATGGAAGCTAGTATCGGCGACGCCAAGGGTAATCTCATCAACTCATCCTATCGCACCGTTGAGACATAACCGCGAGTTACCGGATGCTCTGGCAAAGTTGAATAGTGTTCAAGCATCAATCGTAGAGGCCTGGATGGCAAGTGTTGATACGTTTCTGGAAATGAAAGCTCAAGAGAGAAAGAATTTCTACACTCCATTTGTTTGTCGTATGGGATTTTTGATGAAAAGATCTGGTATTGGCAACGGAGATGGCAGTGATTTGAGTGGCTTGGCGCTCAAGAATGTATTGCAATATATCACTGGCAGCAGATCACGTGCATTACCTAGTGAGGTCATGGAAAAGGCAGTCGCGTGTTTGAGTGAATGTCGTGCCAATGCTGAGGCGTATGTCGAAAAGTTCAAGTTGGCAGTGAATTCTCCAGAGTCTATTCTTATTGAGAAATGTGTTTTCACGCATAAGAGTATTTTGATTGGAGAAAAGACTTTATTAGACACGGTGCAACCTAAGGACGACTGGAGCTTGAAGGCAGCAAGGAAGCTCAAGAGCTGCATGTGTTGTGTTCCTGGTGAAGGAGACGAAGAGGACGAAGAGGAGGAAGATAGGGAAGGTGGGTCGAAGCCAAAGGAGAAGATTGACATGTCCCTGCCTGGTGCGTTTGCAACTGGTGCAGGAAGGTCAAAATATGTTGATGGTAAAGCAGGTTTTGCCTTTGACCCAACCAAATTTGAATGAGCAAATGTTCCCAAAAACTTAATCTGTGTCAAGTCTAGTAAAATTGTGATTGGTATTCTACAACTGTCTATTGACTATACTATATAAGCGCAACCAAAACCTCAACTTACTGTCTTCAACCAAGACAATGCCTTCAAAACTCGATCATGTGCTTCTTCTGTTCTCCTCCTCGATCGGATAAAGATCATCGTCAAACTGATCCAGGGAGTCCAAGTAGTGCAATGATGCTTGTAACGTAATAAGCGCATACCCTTCTTTTCCTCTGAGCAATTGTTCATCGCGCGAAAATTCCTCAATGAAAGCTACTTCAGCATGCAAGTTGGTTACGTTCGCTGCAACAATATGCTGACAAACCATCTTCAATAACGCGTCGGCATCAATGCATCTATCTTGGTATAACGTTGAAAAATGTGCCGAGACGCACTCCAAGAACTGAACCGAGTAAAAGAGTTTGTCTGCAGGCGTATGAGCTTCTGGCAACATCTTCAGAGCAGTAATGGCGGACTGAGATAAATGCATTTTCTCATTCGAGTCCTGTTTTGAAGATCCACACTTTAAGCGAAGTGATTCCACCTTTGCCAGTAAGCTTTCTTCTTGCTCTCGAGTCTGCTCAACTAGCTCACCAAATACATCACTGTACAATTCTCCGAAAACAAGCATTTCAACCGCTGCAGCAGACATTTCTGTCAGAGCAGGAGAGAATGCAAGTCCCTCCCTGACTTCGAGCAATGTTGCTGTTACGTGTTTGATGACGCCATGTGCATCTTGTCTACGGCTGTGTGACGGAAAACGAGGCAAGATAGTTGACGCATCACCGAAAGGGCTTGATTCATCAGAGGTAGATCTAACAATGCACTTTCGTATAAGATACCGATACACATATCCAGGAAGGCTCCTTTTGTCGTTAAGGATGCGATTCACCAGCAAGAATACTTTTTCACGCATCGCCAATTCACTAGCATCTGCAGTGATGATATCCACGTCTCTGTGGTATCGAATCTCAGCTGTCTGCTCGTTGGAGCCGGCGGAAAACAGACCCCAAACCCAGTGCCCCATGACGACTGCAACGAATCTTTATTCATCTTTTTCCATGCTTCTCTGGCTTCTTCCGCGTATTTCCCCCATATCGGGTCAACCGCAACATCGGGTCTCACCAAAACCAACGCACAAGTCTCATGTCCAGGTAATTCAAGCTCCCGTTCGTCCTTTGATTTATGAGAATACTTGGCAGCAGCCACAAGACTCAAGACAAGGACTCCGAGACTCATCCCACCCTCCACGGCGGCTCCAACTGCCAAGACTGTCTTGCCTATTTGAGATCCCATGACTGCACCGGCTGGCCCGGCGATTGCCAATCCTGCCACCCCTCCGGCGACCATTCCAATAGAGTACGCTTTTGGTATATTTGCTGTTGTCTGAGTTGTTTTTCGTATGATTTCTATCGAGGTTCGAAACGCCCCCGGAGGGGGAGGAGTAACGGAATCGGTGGTTTCTACATTTTCATTTTTGTCATGTCTTGTTAACATGTCTTCCAGTGCGCTTTGGGACATATCTTCTCGTTCCAGGGAAGATTCTTCATCCGCGCTAACATTGTGTATTTGATTCGGATCGGCTATTGCTGCATCGTCTTTAAGAGGGACTGCCGATCGATTTGCGTCATGGCCTGCCGTGCTATCATTCGCCTCGTCAACCGTGATGTCATTGGTTGTGGTTTTTCTCCCAAAAATGGACCATGGCGACAAAATTCGAGGACTCTCGGGTAGTGAAATGGTAATATGTGGACAAAGAGTTCTCGGGTGGTCGCTCTCATCATTGAGCACATCGTGGGTGTTTTCATTGCTAGACTGTCCTTCACAAGTTTCGATTGCGGTTGACTCTATCGTCGGTATGGAAGTGACTTCGTCCTGGTCTTGAATCTTCTCATTGCCTTTTCTTCTTCCAAATATAGACCACGATGTATTTTCTTTAGGAGAATTTTTCAAATTGGGAGCATCTTTGTGAATCTTATCTTCGGTGCTTTGGTTATTTTCAGTACTATTTTGTTGCGAACTCTGTTCGGACTCGTCGTTGGGCTCAGAATTAGCTTTTGTCTCATTTTCAGTGTTGTCCTCTTCGTCTGTTCTTCTTCCAAAAATTGACCACGAAGATTTGGTTTTCGGCGACTTTGACGCCGCGGGAACATCATTGTGTGGTGGAGCAGATTGTCGCTTCCGCGTTAACTTAAGAGCTGCTTCGACAAGGGGTTGATTTACTTCACACAGTGGCATACGAGGACCGCCATCAGCTTCTACCTTGGGTTCCATTCGGTCCGGACGAGCGAACGCGCATGATCTATGTGCATACACGCCACACGCGACACAGTACAGCATTTCCATACCCGATGACGACGAAGAGGAGTGAATGTGGTGCGCATCCATTTCAGAAGTTGCCATCGACGTCGACCCTCCAGACTGTTGGCTCCGAGTCGGGGGCGAGCTCCCCAATCGGTTGTGACATGCCGCGCACTTGTGAAAAGTTCCCACGAAAAAGCACTTGGGACCGGAAAATAAAGATATACCGGCGGCGGGTGCAAAGATGGAGCCGCTCCCCACGGCACAGAACGAATGATAATGGATTGGATCAGAGTACAGCCCGTTGGTGGCGTTCATGATGTAGACAGCTCGCTTGGATGGAGATGACAATATTGATGATTCTATTGATTTGCACTGATGGTCAATGTCGGTGCGATGTATGTCATTCGCCTCAGCAGCGTCGGTGTGATTGCCAGAACTCATATTGCCGTCGTGGGAACAATCACCGTCGTCAGGGCATTCGTCAAATAAGTTTCTCATAGTGACGCGCAATCAACTTTCAGCTTCTATCTGGGATCGGCCGTGGGATCGAGCGCATCTGTGCAGAAACTATTCTTTGAGGTCGTGGACGACGACGTGATGTTGTTTGCGTAAGATTTCTCCTCATCTCACTCACAATCATTGCCAGATCATTGCCCCAGGTTGCCACTGTCGGCTCTTGAGATCACAAACGAAGAAACATGGTTCTTCGCAAGAACCGGGACTCTTTGGCGATTTAAGCAGACTCCTATGTATATGCTCTACCACAAATTAGGCGATTCCGCCTTTCGTCGTAACTGCAACATAGCAGCGAGTGTTCTGATTCTCGGATCTCGATATCTGCGATGGAACTGAAGGAACGCCGGGATATCGCCAAATCCTGTTCTCATCAAAGAAAGGAATCAGCTGGATCGTCAAAAATCCCGGTTCCGTCTTGTTCTGTGTTCTGCTAGCATCCTGCTACATCCTGCTAGATCCTGCTACATCCTCCTAAATTATCGGTGTCATATGGCGCAAGTCATCGTGGATCATGGCAAACGGCAGGCGGCGGCCTCCATCATCGTTTCAACAGTTTCAATTCTAAAAGCTGTAGATAACATTACGTCCAACACAAACCTGCAACCATGCGGGGATCCACCCGAAAAAGCAGCGGCAGAGGCTTCGATTCTGTGCCCGCAGATGACGGGTTCAGAAATTACATGTCGCGAAAAATTGAACTGCAAAGGAAACAATTTGGGCTTGTGCTTCCACCGCCGCCACAGCTTCATCCGGAAGATCGTTCATCTTTGGGTGTCTCGAACGAAGATTTACAACGGGAGCAGACGACGGATGCGAATGGTTCTTGTGTGGATGTCCGGCCCGAATCACAATTTGCAGAAGGATCTTCTATTGACAATGTTCCCCCGACCCAAACAAAGAAGTTGGTTCGTTTTCATAAAAATCTCGAACGAGTGTGCCCTGCTCCAACATCTGTATCCGATGTATTAGAGAATCTCAAACAAAGACATTCCAAAGCTCACAAATCAAGTTTGCGTAAAAGAAAATTTGGCAAGATGTCGTCTTCGCATGAGAAACAATTACATAACGATGATTCGGCCGCAAATGATGGAGAATCCCAATCTCACTCCTCATCATTTTCATCCATGAGGGGGATTTTGGACAAGCTGCAGAAAAGGCACGATAGTTATTCTCTGAGGAGAAAACGCACTGCAGAGCCAGTTCTAGAAATCAGTGAAGATGATTGGTCGGTGTTTCCCCAAAAGAATTCCGGATTGAGACTTGATCCGGAACGTCTTGATTTCGGAGACGGGTTAGAATTAGATGAATCAATGATGTCGCACTGTCATGCAGAGCTAGCGGGGAAGACCATACAACGCATTGCGGATGCAAGTCCACTAACGCAATTAATGGATTCTCCGAGTTCTCTTGATGATTCGTTCACATACAGGTCGAAAGAGGCTGATTCAAACAACGATGCTGATGCGGACTGTATGCCAAATGATTCAATGGGGTCTAGCGCCGATATCGACGACAAAAAGTTGTTACAAAAGTGATAAGAACAACAATCAGCTGAGTGGGCATCTTATGGAAAATGGTATAGGTGTTGTTGTGAAATCTACCTCTACTGCAAATTCTCAGCAGCACCGAAATGAATACTCGTCAGAAAAATATGAAGGTTTTGAACCAAATTCACCTACGTACCTGCAGAGTGGTGGTTCATTGGATGTCGACGTGCCAGAGTCGGGTGAAATCGAGAGACATTCTTGCATGGGCTCGTATGAAAACAAACGCAATCCAGCAGAAACGAGTACATCTGTGATCCCGAAACGAAGTATTCGACCTGACTTGTTCTTCTCCGGAATCGTTGTTCTCGTCAACGGTCACACCAATCCCGATGCCACCACTCTCATGAGGCTCCTTCACAAACACGGCGGTGACTTGGAAAAGTATGAAACTCGTCGCGTGACTCATATCATCTCAGAACGTCTATCTACTGCCAAGGCAAATATTTATAAGAAGCAGCAAAGCCGACTCCCGTTTGTCGTCCGGAGTGGATTACAGAGAGTGTTGAAAAGGGAGCTTTGTTGCCTTTTGGGGATTATTTATTGCAAGATGTAATGGACGCCAAGGCGCCGCGAACGAAGTCGCTCAAGTCTTTTTTTGGAGCGGATGCGGCGAGTGCTCACTCTGAAGCCGACGCGGACCGTTGCATAGAGACTGATCCGTCGAAGTCGACGTACCATATTAATGGGCTAGTACGCACTGTGGGAAATGACCCAAATTTTCTAGAATCTTAGTGAGTAGCCAATCCCTTATTTCACTGAGTTGGTCATTGTTAGTTGTCTCCTGACGGCTCTCCTTTTTTCCCTGCCTATTCCCAGCTTCAGCAACTCTCGGCTGAGCTACATTGGAAGCTTCAAACAACGAGTAAAAGCGGTGGAAGCTGCTGGAACTCGACCACCAAAAGCTGGCTCACAAAGATTTGTCCTTCTTGTTGATTTGGATTGCTTCTTTGCGTCGGTTGCGCTTAAAAATTTTCCTCAATATAGAAATGCGCCTGTGGCAGTTGGTCATAGCCCTACGGTAGATTTGAAAAATGCTGATGGAATCCAGATAAAAGTCCCAAGTCCATCAAAAGTCACAAATTCTTCGTCCGAGTTGTCTACATGCAATTATATTGCAAGAAAGTTTGGAGTAAAAAAGGGAATGTTCCTGGGCGATGCCATAAAGGTGATCATGTTGTCATTATCTGTGTTTCAAAATTATGGTCCTCTTGGATTAACCCTGAGTGTTGTTTCTCTTTATTGTCCCAGCTATGTCCACAGCTTGTCGTTCTTCCCTATGATTTTCCTCAGTATGAATCCGTCTCAGGCATTGTTGCGGAGAAACTACATTTTTTTGCCGATCAGTTCAATGGCTTTGTGGAGCAAGTATCCTGCGACGAATCCTACATCGAGATAAATGTCAGCCCACAGGATCATACTGGGCAACCATTAGACAACTTCCTGAGGTCACTTGCAGAACGGATTCGATTGGCTATATTCGAGGCAACAGATTGCACAGCGTCTGTTGGAGTTGGCCGTAATAAGTTACTCGCAAAACTAGCAGCTGATAAAGTCAAGCCCGACGCCTCTTGCGTTGTGAAAGATTGGCAAGATTTTCTTGATGGCCTCGCTCTGCGGGATCTCCATGGAATCGGGCGCAAGATTGAAAGGAAACTCACTGCCCACAGTCTCTGTACAGTAAATGACATTTGGGAATTAGGGGGTGATGCCGAGCGCGTCGTGGGAGAAATTGTTGGCCCTGCGATCGCTCAAAAGATTGTACAGTTCTGCAACGGAAAAGATGACCGTCCAGTTAGACCCCAACTCCGAAAAACAATCGGCGCAGAGTGCAATTATGGCGTTAGATTTGATGGCTTGTATGGACCAGACTACATGATCAAGGGGCTAGCCGACGAAGTTGAAAAGAGGATGACAACTGTCTCTGTCCGTGGGTCGAAGCTCACTCTAAAGATTATGAAGAGTAAAGATCCCACGAAGATGCCAGAGAAATTCCTCGGGCACGGCCGTTGCGAAAACGTGTCCAAAAGCACTGACATTCCGTTGACCCGAAATTGTGGTAAGTCTGTCGATGGAGTTTAGTTGCTGTTGGTTTTCTTGTGTATTTAATACTTCCTGATTTCATTTACAATTGTAGAAGTTTTCTGTTCAGCTGCGTTGAAGCTGTACGAAAAATTAGGTGTTGACAAAGAATCGATCCGGGGCATGGGACTTGTTGTTAGCTCTCTCGAATCGGACGCTGAAGATGGTTCTTCTCCTTCAAAGTTGTCGTCTTGGTTAAAGTCAGACCAAAAAAAGTCTCTAGTCGAAGAAGTCAAAGGCCGTAATTCGCCATTGGAGCATCAAAATGATTTTGAATCCAACGTGCCAAGGTATAGTCAATTAGACCAGGACGTTTTAACAGAATTACCAGAAGATATACTGAAAGAAGTCAAGTCCATGTATGGCAAAAGCGCCGAGTCTCCGCCGAGAAGAGCGACCGCACCATCGATCCATTCTTCTAGACCAAAGCAAGGTCGAAAGGTCGAAAAGACCATTTCAATTCCAGGCCAAGCCAGTGTGAAACGAATGCTCAAGCTAGCAATGGTGAAATCCGGAAAAGATAAGTTAGAGTGTAATAACGACGAGTTCACTTTGAGCCAACTGGATTGTCTCCCCTTAGAGACGCAGCTCCAGATTGCCAATGGGGATGATGTGACATTGAAATCAGCGGCTACCTTTCGACCTTCATCCCGGAGAAGCATAGCTACAAACAACATCGATGGTTTAGAATCAAACTCTGTGGATAACCACAATAACAAATCGACATGTCTATTTCAAAAATCAAGGGGTTTCTACTATCAAAACATTCAGCCACTCCAAAGATTCATAAAATCGAATTCACATCCCGATTATCATGACATCAAACTTGTGCTTGATTTTCTTACGGTTTGTGTAGAAGAGCACCGTTTAGAAGACGTAATTGTTCTTCTTCGGTCAATCAAAAGCATGCAAAATGGTTGGGATGTAGCATGTTACGAACACATGAGAGAACATGTGGTTCGTGGAGTCTATAGATCACGCGGGTATTCAATTGATACTGTATGGCTCGGATTGTAATCTTCCACAATGACTACTGTTTTAAAATTAACTATTCTGCAACGAACCGTCCTTGTGTCTCTTTTTAGCACCAACTCAGGCAAACATAATCTAGAGACATGCGAATGAGCAGCGAGCTAGCTGCCTGACGACTACATCACAGGAGTCTCCGCAGAAGGCGTGAAGTAGCAGAACGAGAAAATGCCAGCAGAGAGCACAGCAGCAGTAAAGAAAACAACGACCCAACTGACACAAACTTTGGCAAGCGACAACCACTGCACAGTTCTCCATCCTTCTACACAACCGATACCAGCAACAGCGCCGACAATGCACTGGGTAGTCGAAATCTGGACGAAACAAAGAAGTATCAGATACGAACGAGGTAGGAGAGAAACTGCGAATTGAGCCGAAAGGATCTGATTATCTGCAAGACACTCACGGGAAGACCTATGTACGAAGCTGAAACCACCGTGAGAGAGGCTGCTAATTCGGCCGAAGCTCCGCGAGTGGGCGAAAGAGCCGTCAGCTTGTATCCTATAGTCTTTATTACCTGCCGCCCTCAAAGCAAGACAACAGAGAATATGAGTGCAAGTAGATTTAACTATCATTCGTTTTCATCTCGTACTGTACCTTGTAGCCGTAGATTGCAAGCCCGAGCACTAACCCAGCGCCTCCGTACGCCAAGATCCACTTTTTAGCAAATGAGAATTGACAGGTCAACGACATAATATCACCCTAGAACTAAATCACAAATGAAATTTGAATTACCTTTGGTACAGCTGACTTAGAACTTAGCTCGCCTGTCTGATAAATTGCAAGAATACCAGCAACGGGAGCGATGGCGTTCGCGATGTCATTGGCTCCGTGAGCAAACGAGTTCATCGAAGCGGTGAAGACTTGGACGAAGGTAAAGAGTTGTTCGACCTCTGCGTCATATTTAGTCATGTTGTCCCAACACTGCTTGGCGCGTCGACTCTCATGGAAGGATTGCTTTTCAAGATCTTGGCATGACAACGAACAAAAGTGATCGTTTGTGCGTGCTCAAATGAGGAACGCAACACCAAGAGCGAGTAGAGGGGGCAATACTTACCTTGGTCAACTGTGGCTGCAGCAATTCTACCAGCAATTGATTTTTGCTTCCTCTCCGCCGGTGTACTTTCCTTGGTGGTCATGTGGAAAGAAATTGCTGGTTTGCCAGGCTGTGGAATATAATTGTCACTATCGGGATCAATAGTTTGCGATTGAGCACCATAGTCAACGTCAGGATCAAAAGCTGTGTCATCCTTGTCATTAGCCTTGGGTGACACATTCTCTTCGTCAACTGTGGGCTCAATTGCCGTCTCTATTTCAGCTCTAGCGAGTCGTCGTTCCTCAAGCGTCTTTTTCGCCATGGGACCAAATGGCCAGATCCACAAGAGTGCACATGCAAGGCCAATACCCCAAGATGTGGGAACAACCCACTTGACGTCATAGACCTCATCCTGGAAATGTGAGAAGTTCTGGGGTGCGACAATCAACGTCAAATAACGCCCTGTGATTGTTGAAGTAAGCGTACCAGAAGTGATGTTTTGCTACTCACTTTCGTTCCCTTGTTGAAGACATAGAAGACATTGAGCCCAATTGTTAAGAACAAAATGACGGAGAAACTGTAATACCCTCGTTTGAAAGGATCAGCGGATAAGAGAATGAGGTGCTTGATGATGAAGAAGATGATGAACCCAATGGCTCCCGTCACGAGAGGTGAGGCAAACCAACTGATTATAATGTTTTTGGTTTCCGACCAGTTGATGGAGCCAAAGCCTTCAGCAGCACAAGAGAACCCAATGATTGCACCAACGACCTTTATGAATAATGCATCGATTGATTTTCCAAATGAGTGTTTCTTATGCGAGAGAAAGAGCAAACACCAGACGAAGCAAGCGTGTAAACTGACCGTGTGAGTAGTGGAGACGGGCAAACCAAAGCTGGTAGCTCCAAGTAACATAATAGATGCAGTAACAAGACTTGTCATGAATCCTAACATGACAACTTCAGGCTGATCCTCATAATACGAAGTATCAAAGATCTTTCCTCGAACGGTAGTAGTCACAGAAGCTCCGAGGAACAAGGCCCCACAAAACTCGAAAATCGCCGCGATAACCACAGCCATACGGAGACTGATGGATTTGGATGCGACGGAAGTAGCGAATGCATTCGCGACATCATTGGCTCCGATGCCGAAAGCATAGAAGAAGCCAATCAATATACCTACCACTGCGATCCAGAGGTATTCAGGGAATCCTGCCATGACGGATTGTTTGTTTACAATTGATGTTTTGATGTACAGAGTCCTTGGTTGAGTGCACGAGAGGTTGATTATTTTATCTGCTACTTTATCTTATTGTGATTTTTGTGATCATAAAAGAAAATGGCGTCTTGGTACAATAGTATTCAGATGAGGCACCGTGTATTGCTGTAAGATAAGTAATAGGCAATCACTAAGCTTTCTTTCAGTCGGTAATGAGAGCCAGCAGAGGAAATGCGAACTGCAATCCCGGAGATTGTTTTATTGATATCACACCTCTGCGCCAGTGGTTCTTCTCATGACGGTAGTTGAATAAAATTACGGACTACATTAATTTGACAAGAAGTGTGGAAACCAGATGTAGGTTCAAAGAGGGAATAATGTATTCTTTTGTGGAGTTCTCCATCATTTTTTAAAGATTATATGAGAACTCGATCAAGCTCAAGTCAAGGAATCTAGAGAATCTTCCTTCCAGCACATGTGCCGGTATGGCACGAAATGGACAAAAACGACCCCAATCAACTACGAGTCAGAATTGGTTTTGGCCCATTATTTGTCTTTGGCCACTGGTGTGGACAAATAATAGTATCCAACCACTGAGACCTGGCCAAGATTGCAAAACCCTTTGGGACTTTCTGGAGAGCTTAAGCCCAGCTCTACAAGTCCTCAGGTCGTTGAGATGACTACCTCAAATTAGCTGCCATTAGAGGTCTAAAATGAGATAATGATTCAAAGTGCACACATAGAAATGGCCTCAACGACATCCTTGTCCTTGATCTTATCGATCACGTCTGCGACCGCTATTGCCACATCGGTCAGAATGAAATTGACAAGAACATGGACAATTTCATGAAAGGCAACGACCCCTCGCTTCCACTCTCCGTCTACACAAGAAATCAGGAGAATTGTCAAGACTTTGCGACCGAAGCACACGTCCCTATCTCATAAGAGACAATGGTGACAACAGGCACCAAACATGCCATCCAATGCGGAGATTTCACCGACACATTGAAAGAGTGGGCGCGCCTTCCCAAAGCTGACAAGACTTGGCTCGACTGGAAAAATCATTGGACCAGGGCGTTCAAGGTGAACCGAGACATCCAACGTCTCACGGGCTGTACCTTTTGTCACCATGCCAACTCCGCCGTTGAAGATGACCTCTCCTTAAAAATGGTCTCATGCTTTGACAACCTCGCCAGCGCCACCGTCCAGAAGAACGACAATGTCAAAAAACTCGTCACCACCAACAAACAGCTCACGGAAACAATTCACAAACTGCACGAGCAGAATGCAAAGCTTCACATCTTGGAGAAGTATGCAGGCACGACAGAGGCAAAACCAGTCAGTAGGATGCATGCATACACGGGCAGTGGGGATGTGTGGGACCCGAGCGGGTATTGTGGATGCACGGTTTCAAGTTTAAGAAAGGGCACAACAGTGCAACATGCAAAACTCGATCAGAAGGATATTGGGAAGGTGTCACACGTCACAACACAATGGAGGGCAGCCAAACCAACCTTAAGTGGACACCGAAGACTTGACGGGGCACAGCTGCAGGACACCTAGCATCGGATAACACAGATAATAACTCCTTATTACTCTGCTCCGCTACTACTTCTTCTGGCTGTGCCAACCCTTCAAACCTAAACACCATTGCTCTAGTTGATACAGCAGCCAACATCTCCCTTCTAGCCAACAGTGCCCCCTCTCACCAAGGCACTACACAACTCTCGCCAAAATCTGTCATACAACCTAAAGGGGACAAACTGATGACAACCGAAACCTTTCTCCTACTCCTCAACAAACTTCCCACTGCTGCAAAAGAAGCACATCGGGCCCCTGGAATTGCCCATAACCTTGTATCCGCCGCAACCTTAGCCAACACAGAATGTGAATTGTTCTTCCACAAGACTGGATGCAAAGTCTCCCTGAACGGAGAAATCATCCTCCAAGGGTGGAGAGATCCAGACACAAGACTATGGCGTATTTCCATCCTTCCAACTAGTGGCAACAACATAATTCCCACCGACCACAACCTTATCAATCTGTTTTCAAGACATCCCGCGCCTCAGGTAAGCAGTATCTACGAATGCAAGAACACTAATCAACTCATCAATTTCTACTATGCAACCATGGGTTATCCAGTTATTTCCATGTGGATCAAAGCAATTGACAAGGGTTACTTCCGAGGTTGGAGGGGCCTGACATCAGACCTGACATCAGATCGCGTGAGATGTTTCGTCAAGACTTCCCAACCCAGTGAACAAGGCCACATGAATCAGAGGCGTGCAGGCATTCAATCCATAAAATCATCATCCACCAACCACCTCCTTGACACCATGGACGAACCAATGCAAGCCCCAGAAAACAACACAACCAACATGGTGTTCATGACAATTGCAGATGTCTAAGGCCAAATCTTCACAGATCAAACTGGACGCTTCCCTGTCACCTCAAACCGTAGCCACAACTACAACGTCATTTTCTACGTGGTGGACGCCAACTACATCAAATCTTACCCTGTCAAGTCTCACCACTGCACCGAACTCCTCAAAGCTTACATTGACGTCTATCAGTTCCTGCGAATTCAAGGTTACCATGCACAACTTCACAAACTCGACAATGAAAGTTCAGAGGATGTTGAGGAGTTCATTGTTGAGAACAACACAGAACTGCAATACACCCCACCTGACATTCATCGAACAAACCCTGCCGAACGAGCGATATGCACATGTAAAAATTGCGTTGTTGCTATCAGAGCCGGCGCACCAAAAACCTACCGACTATCCAACTGGTGCAAGGATCTGGAACAAACTGACATCACACTCAACATGATGCGCCCAAATACTCAAAACCCCAACCTCTCCGCACATGAATTGATGGAAGGCATGTTCTCCTTCGATGCGACTCCCATTACCCCCATTGGAACTGAATGCATGATCCACATCAAGCCTAACCAACGTCACACATGGGGGTATCATTCCATGAAAGCCTGGTATGTTGCCCCCGCCATCAACCACTACCACTGTGTCAAAGTGGTCACAGATACTGGTGCAGTTCGAATCACCGACACATTCAAATTCCTGGACCGCACTCTTCCAATCCCAACCATCTCACCCACCAACAGAATTGTACAATCCACCAAGCAGCTCAAGCATGCCATTGAACGCCACAACACCGCAGCCCCCAACGAACTAGACGCTACTGCAGACTTGCACGCCCTCCTTTCAGGGGCTCAACCAGACCCACCCCTTCCTGAATCACCGCCGCCGCCCCTGGCAGAGGACCCACGGGAAGACATAGAACCACCAGCAGCAGCACCACCACTCCAGCTACCAGCCCACGCTGTCGACAAAAACATCTCCCCGACCCACCAGCATGCCCTGACAGCAATCCCCTTCAACCAGTCATTGGTGAAAATCTCATCCCACCGCCTCGCCGGTACAACCTTCGTTCCCAAGCTCGCCACATCATCCAATCTGCCATTGCCGATGGTCTGGTCGTCCCCAAAGACTTCATTGCTTTCTCTGTCATAGATGAACAAACTGGACGAGCCCTGGAGTATCGTGATCTGATAAAATCAGAGCAGCACAGAGATCTGTGGTCAAGAAGCTACACGAACAAACTGGGCAGACTCACCCAAGGCATTCGCAACATTCCTGGTACCAACACTTTGTTCTTCATCCACAAATCCAAAATTCCCCCTGAACTCATGAACGACATAACCTATGGTAGAATTGTAGTTGTCGTCAGGCCTCATAAGAAAGAACAAGAACGCACACAGCTCCCGTTTGAGCAACCTTATCGACTACCCCTGGGAAGTCGCCACCCCAACCTCTGACCCGACCACTGTGAAACTCCTATTCAACTCAGTGATCTCAACTCCTGGTGCCGTATTTGTTGTGATGGATGTAAATAATTTTTATCTAAACACCCCCATGGAACGTCCTGAATACATGCGGCTCCAACTGAAACTCATTCCCGATGAAATCATTGCAAAAGACAACCTGCGCAATAAAGTAGATGCAAATGGGTGGGTGTACATGCGCATCGGGCTGGGCATGTACAGCCTACTCCAAGCCGGCCGCTTGGCAAACAAATTGCTTCAAAAACAACTCAACCTGGAAGGATACTACCATTGTCAGTTCACGCCAGGGCTTTGGAGACATAAATGGCGCCCCATCACTTTCAGTCTCTTTGTTGACAATTTTGGCATAGAGACTGTGGGTCTCTCCCATGTCAAACACCTCAAACACGCCTTGGAGAAGTACAATGAAGTCACCGTGGACTGGAAGGGTGAATTTTTTTGCGGACTCAAGCTGGATTGGGACTATAAAACATGCACCGTTGACCTCTCCATGCAGGTTACATCCCCAAAGCTCTCACTTGCTTCCATCATCCTCCCCCAAAGAAGGCACAGCATGCTCCCTACAAAGCCGCCCCCATCCAGCACGGCAATAAACTGCAACTCACTCAAGAGAAGGACAACTCCCCCAAACTCTCACGGGACAAAATCAAATACATCCAACAACTTGTGGGCACACTCCTGTATTCCTCACAAGCCGTTGGCCCCACACTTGCCGCTGCCCTCAGCACCATTGCCTCTCAACAGTCCCACGGCACAGAAGCAGTCCTTGACGCTTGCACACAACTACTAGACTATGTTGCCTTGCACCTTAACACGACGATTTGCTGCTGTGCAAGTGACATGATTCTCGCCCTGGACACCAACGGCTCCTACCTCTCCGAACAAGGTGGGAAAAGCCGTGCCGCCGCCTATTTTTATCTCACAAAAAAGAACAACCCTGACTTCCACAACGACAGCGTTCTCATCCTCTCAACCATCATCAAACATATCATGGCCTCCGCCTCTGAAACTGAACTAGCCGCTCTTTTCTATGGAGCCAACGAGGCCATCGCATTATGCACAGCTCTCAAGGAAATGGGCCACCCACAATCTGGTCCAACCCCCGTCACAACAGACAACTCCACCGCCGTCGGACTCACCATGGACACCATGATTCCCAGAGCGTCAAAGGCTATGGACATGCGTTTCCAATGGTTAAAGTGTCGGCGAGCACAATCCCTTTTCCGCTATCTCTGGGCCAAAGGTATAAAAAACAGGGCAGACTACCCCAGCAAACATCACTCCGCCGCCCACCATCAATGAGTTCCTGGACTCTACGTCGTGGATCCCATTGTTCCTCAGTAGCACAACACATATCAGATATTTTTACTCTACACAATCACAGCAAATTTTCTGCTCATGACACTACTCACCAGCACTGGCAAGGGTGTGCTGATCTGTGAGTCACTTGCTAAGTGGGACTCCACCTTACACGTGTCACAGATCATAATACCAGCACTAGACACCGTATGCAGATAGGCATCGAGGACCCAATACAAATTGGCCTCCCTTATCAAGATCATGAGATAGTTAGAATCTTTCTAATGTCGCGACCATGAGATCTTGTACTCCTCTTTTCTAGCACCTTATTAGCAAAGATGGGGCAGAGCGAATGAAGACTATGCTATTCAACATAGAGGAGGAGATTGGGAATGTCCTGAATAGAACAAATGGAACTGTGGGATGGGATGTCATTGCATAGTTGATTGCAGGTGACCCTGGATGAGTGTAACCTGTGAACAGAATGATGATAGCAGAATTCATAATGAGTCAAGAAGGGTCTCGATACACAGAGACAAAGTCACAACCTACCTTGACGTCTACCACAAGACAAAGCATCTGAAGAGGGCCATCAATTTTCATCTTTTCTGGGAAGGAGCAAAGTTATTGAAAACAAAAACACAATTCATGTCAGTGCATCTTGACAAAAAGTGGTTTTACTCTCTAATTTTCAGATCTTTCAACAAACTGATTCCATATTTTGGAATCTCGCCGATTTACAACAATCAACACACCAAAAATTCAGCCGAGAAGATCCTGTGTATATTGACTGTGGGGTTTCTCCCCAAAGACAATGATCCTAGGAAAGGGGGGCAGAGCATTTTGTTAGACTTCTCAAGAGCAGGACAATATGAAATCGCAAATTACGACACTTACTGCTGAGTGTACCGCGATGACGGTACCCACACTATGCCACAAATCCCAGAAAACAGAGTGAGGACAAGTGGACTAGAATACTTTGTAGACTCTGAGATAACTGGAAATAGGAGAGAACATGGTGGAAAGAAAAATTTCCCTATGCTCGACTTTTTTCAATTTGCAAAGGCCAAAGAGTTAAGTAGGGAATTGAACAAAAAAATTGTGGTGAGATATCAACTCAACAATGCATCACCACAAGTCGAAAATCAATTCAAACAATGGTTAGAACAACAATTCGCAGAGAGAGATTGGTTGATCGCAAACCAACCTCCATGTTCACTGACATCTAATATAAATGATGCTTACCTTTTCCCTGGTTTGTCAAAGGAAGTCACCAGAACACAGGGCATTGACTTTAGTGGCAGGACATTGATGAAAGAAGAATTGTGGGCAAAGAGTGAGTTCAAAAGCTAGAGCTTGGAGAAGCTTTTGAGTGAATTTGTTCAAAATGAACAGGTAGCCTGTGCTGTTGCAGAAAACAAAGGAGGGAATGAGCACACAAAAATTAAGGGGGCAATGCATTTCAATATACAGAAGACATTCTTACCATGGAATTCCAATTCTGATTATGGAGATAATGGTCCAGTACAAGATGAGAATGGCAATGTGCGAGTGAGAAAGGCAATTGGAGTACATGTTGTGGAGGAATATGAAATGGCAGAGTTGCCAACAAATAGACAAGGACAGACATTGAAATACAATAGACACAACACCAAACAATACGATGTACAAAAATTCAAAGAGTATCTGACATGAGACAAATTAGAATTGATCAATGATGGTGCAATGAAGATCGCAAATGAAGGAAACTTACTTGACGATTTGAACTGGAATTCCTTGGTTGTTTCATTGATGCAGTAGAAGCAGAAGGAGGGGATGATGTAGACTAAATTTGAAAATGAATAACAATGTCATTAGGACATGTTCACTAGTCAGGCATGTGTGAATGTAAATAGAAAAGTATTTGTAATCAAGAACACATCCATTTTTCACAATCAAACCCCAGCCTTCATTCAATCAACACAGGGCCGTATCTGTCCATATACTCATGGGATAGAGACACTCCCGTGTGTTGATTTGAAAAGGAGCAAGAGCCCAAAATAGAAAGGAGAAATCCTCAGTGAACAATTCAAAAAATAGCAAACTTACTTGGTGTGCACATCATGTGCAGAGTATCAGAGATCTCAATGGACTCTGTTTATTTGCCCTTGTTGGAACTCGATGCTGAGAGCAGGGCAAATCGTTGTCGATGATTATGCAAACCAATTGGCAAAGAGGGGCATTGCCGCTATGGGTGCTGTGAGTGTACCTGAAGGAGACGTTATGGGAAAGGCAACAACCATGGAGATGTCCAAAAATGAGACTGCAGCAATTGCAGCTCTCATGATGGATTCTGCTGAGAAACGAGGAAACACCATTACTTTTTTGTTGTCTAGTCTAGATTTTCCCCCTTGGAATTGAAAAGAATTAAGAATTTTTTATTCCGATTGTCTTGACATGTCATAAAAATAGAACTGTAGATTAACTAGGTGTCATCTTGGCCGACTTATCCGCTGACGAAGAAAGTAAACCACGGACAGACTATCTGACGCTTCTCATTTTTTGCTGAAATGTGTAGAAGATTATAGTATCTTCATTACTTACTCAATTTACTTCAAGGTAGCCAAATTGTGCCCTCCCACCAATATGTCTGTGTTGTTCTCAATGTTGTCCTTCCCTCCATGGTGTGTGAAAGTTGTGTAGGGACTTCCAACTCTATGTGCATTGACTGGCAAGTGAAAGCTGGTCAAATGCTGCAGATTCATTTAAGAATGAATCCACTGGCTGATTCTGAAATTTTCATTGATGAACTAGATGCATACTATGTAAGAGCATGCCCAAATGAGGAATCTCGATTAATGCCTGTTGAACTTGCATCATAATCATCAGCCCCAGGATTTTTCATAAGACTTGTTGTATGCATAAGACTTGATGTATGCCTGGACGTGACTGTCATGCACTGATGGATGTTGACTTACAGGCAACTTCTTCTTTCACAGAGAGAGGAAATGCTACCTCTGTCAAACTACCCATGATCATTCCTGACTCCCAATCAATAAGAGCCATTACAAAAAAATATGGATGCAAGCCCAATTTAGCCCATCATCCTTTTTCTTTGCTTATGGGGTCCTGATGTACCCAGCAAATGTTAATATCAAAGAATCTCACATGATAAAGTATCAGAGTTTTGAGTCACTGCTGCTGTGGTGACTGGTGAGAAAATTCCGCAAAGGAAGAGCTAGAAAAGTGCTGCTTCAACCATGCATATTTTGCTCCCAAGTCTCAATAGCTGCTGGGATGAGAAAGAACTCCAAAAGGCATGTTTGGGTCCAGGCAAATGTCTTGCAAACATGAGAATTAGATTGGTCTCCTTTCCTTAGTCTTTAATCAACTATAAATCCAACTTAATATTTTGATGGTGATGAAGGCCAGTTTGGTGTAATTGTACTGGATCTTTAACTCTCAATCCAGGCAAATAAATTTTGTCAAATGATTCATGACACCAAGTTACTCATACACTGTAAACTGGACCTGACCAAATGGGTACAAAGCAAGCAGACGGTAACGCAACCAGGACCAAGTCAGCTTGCACTTGAAAGGTCCTATTAGCCCAACATTTCTGGTGGAAGATTAGTGTCATCCAAATGACACTAACAAAAAATTGCAAATCCTTAACCAAGAAAAGAAATGGTTGATAATCAAAGACTTATACTTAGCAAAGGTTCATGAATGTATATGGCTGGATGTGCTCCCGCAACAATGTAAAAGTAATTATCATTGGCATAGTTCTTGTTTTCTTTGTCCACTAGAAGTGGAGAGAATTTGGGAAGAATATTGTTGTCGGGGATGATAACCAAACGATGACCAACATTCAACATTCTTGTCTCAAGTCAGTGCTCTTAGCTTGTCTGTAGTTCCATTTACAAACTTAATGTGGGATGACCAACCATGCAAGGTGAGGCCAGACAAGGCAAACAGGCATAATGGATCAGAAGCCAATCTAAATGAATACTGGCATTCAAAATTAAGTCAACAATCCAATTAACATGTTGGTGCTGACACCAGAGAATAGTGACATTAACAAAACTCAGATTATCTTCAAACATGATGTTTTCTTTTTTGACGAGGCAAGTTTGACAAACTCCCTATTCAAATAGGAGAATTGAAGTAAATCTCTCCCATATTCAAAGACCAATTTGGTATTGTGTGAGTCCTATATCACCATGAAAATAGGTAAACACACATGACTTTCAACTACTGACTGCAACAAGCAAAGGAATAAGGAGTAGAGCACGAGATGATTGTCTGAAATACCAACTCCGACACTTTGAAACCCCTTCCAATCCGTGCCCTAGAATGACAACCTGACCTCATAACAACTAACAATGCAGTCATAAAACTTCCTGATGTCACAAACAATGAGCAAAATATGGTGCTCATCAAAGCTCAAATGAATTGCTGAGTTGATAGCAGCAATGCAATTGATTTGAGAGGTGCTGATTTCCGTATTTCTCCTGTGATAATCCAAGAGTGCCAAAATCTTCTGCTACGGTTACTGCATGGGGCTGTGCATCCTATGCAGGCTCCAGAATGTCAGGAATTAGCCAATGGCGCCATGATCTGATTATGATTATATCGCTAGAAATAAAGTTCAGCAGCTGTCATTCAAATCAATGTGATGTATTTGTTTGGACACTGAATTTTGATATAAAGAAGATGACAATATCATTGGTGATTCTTGTTTGTAGGTAAAGTACTAATTTTCTGTAGATAAAATAAAATTTCTATAGTTTCATATATCATGATCAAGAGAATAGCAATATGAGCCTAATACTTGAATGAATTAATTACACTTTAAAATGGGACTGACTATATGAAGCCCTAGGACTTTGTCAGACAAAATGACACCAGAATCATGTGTGTTTTTAGGTGTCTAAACTGACCCATTGTCTACAAAAGGTGTCCAACTACAAAAAGCATCTGATTTTGAAAACAAAAAAGTCTCAGAGAAATGAAAACCATTGCAAATACAATTACTAGATAATCTCATTCCATTAGGCAAAATAGTGTACTCCATTGTTGGACAAAATTGTGGTTATGTCAGACAAAAACTCTTTCTCACAAAGACAAGTTGCCAAGTTAAGACCACAGTTTCAGTATCATTCTGTTGAACTGTAGAGCATGCTGATAGTTTGAGCCTGTGCAATGTTAGTAATTAGAAACATAAATTAAAAAGGTTTTTAAAGCTACAAAAACATTCAGTTTTGTCTGGGAACTCCCCGTGAGGTGATATTTATTTCTGTATGTCTATGTACCTGAAATCCATTTTTCAGCCACAGTCACATAGTTAAGGTCATTTTGTCTGACAAAGTCCCAGGGCTCCATATAGTCACTCCCAATGGGGAAATATGTACTGTTGCCAAAACCGGCATGAAAATAGACAAACAGACTCAACTTTGCAACATAAAGGGTATCTTCAATTGCCTCCAATACAAACAGTGATCTTTAGTTTAGTAGCAAAATATTTTTTTAGTTTAATGTAGGTAAAAAAATCGAATCTATTTGAACACAGATAGGCTATGCGGTTTCCACCTGGTTCACGGTAGATATGGGCAACTCTCCTATCTTTTGCACTTTGTGCTTGAATGATTTTTTCTGACAAAATGTCTCTTGCTCTTGGATTGCATTTGCATGTGTTCTTTTTGTTGAAGACTTTTACCTCTATTTTGCATTATAAAGTTATACAAACCATTGATCTTGTCAGATGAAACCACGTTTTTTGAAATTTATTGGATATCCCTTCTCCAAAATGGTGTCAGTTTAGACACTAAACTGCCACCTAACTGACAAAAATGTTTTGTCTGACTTAGTGTTTGATAATAGGTGAATGTGACACCTTGTAAGAGTGACATGACTTGACTTTTGGAATCATCTTTTCCCAGAAAAATGGTGCTATAAACTCATCACAGACAACTCTCTTTATACTAACACATGTCAAAGTCATACGATAATGTGTGAAAAATTTATCCGTGATATATTTTTATCATCACCAAAAGCTGATGACAAACTACTGCAAGTTAAGGTCGTAGTTCATACAAAGAAATGCAATTATATTACCTGTGGTGTCGTGCCAACATCTCTCAATAAAGGTCATTGATTAGACTCATGTTAAAGGTATAACTCAACATGCATGAAAAACAGAGTCAATTGTATTTAATGAAGACAACAAGATTAAACAAATAATACAAATGTAGAATGTACTCAGTTATGACAAAATACAGAGTCTATGTCACTCACAGTCTAATGGACAAATTCAAATTGAATTTGTTATTATTGTTGTGTCATTTTTGTACAGTTGCAATTCTCAGAATTGTAATAGGATGAATTGCAAGCCAACAAGCTTCTTCCTCATAAATACATAATCCAGCACAAACAATTGACTGTTCCAAGTGAGTTAGTTGCTGTTAGTTAGATCCCAAATGTCAATGATATATTATACAGCAATCAACATCAAAATAAACACACAAACCTCAATACGAAACAGGTCAAAAGAAAGCATTTGACTTACCCTCTCATCTGAATCAAAATATTCTGTTATCACTATAATGAAAGACAGTAGGGGATGAATCAACTTGATGGAAACATCAAAAGAAATACAACACAAAGCTATCAAAAGAACATATTCATAAGCAATACTCACTGTGTAAATATAGCAAATACACGAGTGGGTTGTAAGTTTGGTTTGGGCTATATTGCAGAGAATTTTCCTCTGGAAGTTGGTAAATGATGCAAGAGTGAAATGTTGCTGTGTTGAAACCCAAACGTATGGACTCAAACTGAAATGACAGCTCAAAAGCAATCACTGACCGCCCCTTGTTTGTCCACTCGCCTACCACTGGGAGTACAATTTGGCATGCGAAAATCACCAAGACAGGGCTGCTGCAATGATAATAAAACAATGCATCAAAATGCATGGTGTCAGGATGTGACAGATGCCGATCATCCAATTAATCATGGAACTCATCTCTGCTATCATTCAAATTCACATCCCAATCAAGATCCAACCTATTACAATTTTTCAAGAAACAGTTCAAGTAGATTTGAAACCCCTGACTCAAAAACTTTAAATTCATTGTGAATCAAAAGTTGCCAAACAAGTCTTTCAACCAATCTTACTGACATGTGCCAAGAATCTGCATTATTTAGTACCCCTAGGTACCAAATAGAAAAACTCCCAAGTAAGGATTCATGCTACACTCCCAAGTGAGAATGGATCATTACAGGGCAAAAGATCCAGAGCAATGGATCTATGCAACAGGAGAACACCCCTGTTGACAACACCATCAAGAGAAGGGTATAAATATACCAGGATTGTGTAGAACCTACACAAAAATCATTTGATTCATTTTAGGATGAAAGGGATTGCATTGCCCTTCCATCCTCTTTTGTTCATTGTTGTCAATAAAACAATAGCTCACAAGTTACCCACACCAACAAGTTGTACCCCATTTTACCTACAAACACAATATTTAATATGTGTCATCCTAACAGAGGCTTTGAGCATGACCATGGATAATGTTTGTGAGATTGATAGTCTCTCTGCTTTTGGAAAATGGCTATCTATACATGGGGAGAAAGTTTTATGTTAGTGGCATTTTGATCTAGGATGATAGAGGTAACTTATTGTAAAACTGGGCATTTTAGAGATACCAAAACCATACAATGATTGTATGGACCTACTAGGAGAGAGAAAAGACTTGGAGAATCCAAAATCATAGCACCTTTGTATGATGCTGAACTAAATTAGTAGGAAAGTGTATGATTTTCAAAATTGGTTGACAAGAGGACCACACACATACAAGATGCTCTCCATCACTCCAGGAACTTTGGTTGGTTCTTCCATTGCCATCAGGACAGGACATATCAAAGCATCCAGTTTGTCTAGAACTAATGTGTGTGCATTCTGCTGGAACCTTGTTGTTTAAAAGTGCCTATGGAATTCTATCTCCTGCAAGACCTTCTTAGAGGTAAAGAGAGATGCAGTTACAGTTATTTTCACTACGTGATGAGTAACCTAGTTTGATACAAACATGAGAAACAAAATTGGAATATTGTTCCTTTTAGGTGTTACATATCCTTTCAAATATATACTAGTTCAATTTTGACAGTAAAAATGCATGACATGTATTGGTTGTTCAGGTAGCACATTGTTCATGACTCAGAATTGAGGACATTGTCTTGGTATGGGACTAAGACATTTCGTTGAGCCTCGTGTTTTCACAAAATGAATTGTCCTATGCCATTCAGCAGGACATTTGGCATGCCCAACAACAGATCCTGGACCAAGGCATGCTCTGGACTTGTGCAACCAAGATCACATCATTTAGCATTTAGCATTCATCTGACCTGCCTTTTATGCAAGGAGATAAATTTCAGGCACAAGTATATATTTCTTGATTTCATTCTTACTTTATTTCAAAAAGAATTTTAAATATGAGAACACAATGGTGTCGTGTAGTGGACATGTAACTTGGTGTTGCATAGTAAGGGCCATGTGCTCAGTTATACATAAAGTAATGTACATGACCCTACTTTACAAACTATGCTGCTCTCCATAATTACTATCATAACACAATAACTGCCATTCTGAAACAAGTGTGTAGCAGAGTGGCATTTAACTTTTGAACATCATATGCACATAATGTA
>JABMIG010000526.1:0-46510 GCA_013187285.1 Cyclotella cryptica
GATTTTTATGTTACGTAGAATCAGGTATGTGCGTTTTGTCGTGGGCCAGTGTGACATGAGAGCAAAATACCCATGATTGATGTGATGTTTGCGGTGGCGGTGGAAATTGTCATGGTGCAGAAGAGTAGTGTTGATTTTTTTTATGCTACGTAGAATCAGGTGCGTGCGTTTTTGTATGTGGGCGGTGTGACATGACAGCAAAATACCGTATTGTACAATACTACAACTTTGTGTATTGTTTGGCCCGTTCATCCTGTTGGCCAGCAAGACAGGCAACTCGCTAAAAATATCTTCTTTTTAGCGAAAAATCTTGTCTAGAGTCGTCACTTCAGTCGCAACGTGTTGTCAGTTGTCATCAGATGGGTTGTCCGAGTCGTCATTTACTTCTTTAACGGACAACAAACGGTTGTCTAATGGTCATAACTGATGACTTTGGTTGTCGTAACATGGTCGTCAGTGACGACTTTGGGTGTCGTAACCTGGTCGTCAGTGACGACTTTTTATGTTGTAACATGGTCGTCACTGACGACTTTGGCTGTCGTAACATGATTGTCAGTTACAACTTTTAAGGTAGTACCATGGTTGTAACTTACAACTTTGGTGGTAGTAAATTGGCCGTAAAACAACATGGGCCAGCACAGCGGATCAAGCTAATGCCACGCCCATTATTTTTGTGGCAAGATGGGATTTCGTCATCCCCACAATCCCCTTATACCTCAGCAATTTTGTGGGTTATTGAGCTGCTTATTGGCATGTCTCTCGCCCTAACTCTTGGCAAAGAGCGTCCTTCAATACGGCAAAAGGTAGGTTGGTTGTTGTGTTTTGAAATGTTTCTTTTTCGAAACTATTTAATTGGAAATTCATGCCCCTGTCTTGCCATCTTCTGCCACTCCCTCCATGACTTTCACAACCCCATGCCCCACGCTGCTCTTACCGCGTCTTTAATCTAACAATGAGGAAATTTTTTTAATCTGGTAAATTATTTAATTTGAAATGTTGCACTGACTTGCCTACTCCTGCAACGGCCCTCCCTCTGAAATACAAACACCACTCCACACGTCGTTCCCTCCCGTGACTTCAACCTAACAGCGAAATAAAGCAGCGGGACACTTGATCGTGCACATGATGAGTTTTGTGAATTTTTATTCTTCTTCCATTATTTCATTTGATACGACCGAGCTGACATTCCATCTTCTGCCACCCCCCTCATATATGAATCACAAACCCCAGGCCACACCCTCCCGTGGATTCAATTTAAAGCCGATAAAAATTAGCTGGGCAAATGACCACATCAATGGTGAGTTTTGTGATTTTTATTTCGTCAACTATTTTATTGGGAAGGACCAATCCTGACCTGCTATCTTCTGCCATTGCTCTCCTCGATGAATTAAATGCCCACGCTGTCCTCGAATGTCTTCAATCTAAAGCCTTGAAAAGAAGGAGGGCCATTGACTACACCCAATGTTGAGTTTTTCAATTGTTTTAGTCTCGGAAGGCTGTGGTTTTGTTTGCAAGAAAAAAGTGAAAGTATCTTAGTCATAACTCTATAAGTCAAAACATAAGATCTCTCAGGGAGAATGATTCATGAATTTTCGTTATCATTTGAATGTTTTTTATCCTTATCTATACATAAATCAGGCCCACCGTCAATCAAATACAGTGGTTGCCACAATTCCACAAGGAAAACAACGAAATGCAATGTAATGCCCAGCAGGCATACCTACCACACCACAAACCCCGCTAAATGTCTGACAGTTTTATATCGAACCAATCTTTAAGATTGTGATAACCACGGCCATGCAATCACTCTATCATACACTGCAACTCTTTGACATAAATACATCTGGCTCACTCTGTGATGAAACTCAAATGGATCGATTGAATCGATTTTTCAGGATATTGCACTCAAGACAAGCTCTCAACAAGGGAACCAACATTTGGATCTGCATGATGAATCATTTCCGGTGGAAGAACCTCAGAAACACCCCTGACATTGGTTGATACGACAAAGAGCCCAGCGGATGCAGCTTCCAAAATTGCTACGCAAAAAGATTCCGCCAAAGAGCAGTTCAGAAACACATTTCCACGAACCAACACATCACGCACTGAACTATGAGGAACATAGCCTAGAAATTCAACGCGGCCATGCAAATGCTCTCTCTCCATCATTTCTTCTGTCGACAGCTTTTTGTTCCCGTCTCCGCCAATCAAAAAGTCAACATGTGGAATTTATTTGCATATTGGTGGAATAATTCCAACTAAAAGATTAACACCTTTTCTATACACCAATCTTGATACTACCACAACTGTTATCCTTTCAATGGAGAAAAGTGTAGCAATGAGATGATGTTGGTTGATCACAGGGAAATTGTCCATTCAAAAGAAGTTTTGAATATGACTGACCTATTCGTTTTTCGTCTCGATAGATCAGGAATAAATTTAGAAGTATGGACAGCGTTTGGAATCACGTGAACAATTGAAGGCAACATATGGGCACGTAGAATGAAGTTGTCACAACAAGTGTGTGAAACACAAATTGCGGCACCAACGGTTGGCAATGTTGATTTCAACACCTGGATTTGAGCCAAGAACAGAAATCAGTTTGCAAATGCCAGGGAAAAAACAATCCACCAAGAGATCAACAAAAACCCGTCCACACTACATACCCTATTCAATATGTTTGATGCAATATCATCAAAACCAAACAGCGAATGATCCGTGTAAACGCTTGCTAAGCCCATCTCACAAGCATAAGTCACTGCCTCATTCACCATCGTCGACGTTGCTTGATGTGCATGCACACTTTCAATTCCCTCTCGAATGAAAATCCAGTGAAGGAAATGAAGTTGAAAAATGTCAGAAGGCAGTCTTCGTCTACGTCTACCATGGGCAAAAACAGGCAGTAATACACTTTCAATCCTCCGGGGAGATATCGTTTGGCGGTCGTAACTGACAACTCTGCAGTGCGAGTTTAAGTGTATTCTTGACGCACCCCATTTTGTAACAAAAAAATTACAATTCTCGCTGATTTCCTTTGACAAAAAACATAACTTTACCACGTCGTCCGCTCACCATTTTTGTGAGAAACACTTCAATTCATCACCTTCTGCTGATCATTTTGATATATGATCATCACGGGTCTCTGACATCATCTTCCACTTCAAATTTCTGACTGAAGTTGTAGGGTCACACAAAAAACATCTCCACCACACCGAGCCTCCATGTTACATCAACTGTAACTTCGTCCCGAGCTGTGAAAACCCGCTGACCTAAGCCGGAAGTAATCGAAAAGTAGTTGTAGATAAACAAAGTAGAAAAGATGTTCCAGTTGTTTGAAGATTTAATTTATAAGCTAAAAAACTGATTGAAAATGAGGACTGCCTCATGGTAGTTCTCTCTAGTTTATCATGCATTTTGCTTGTAATTCAAGGATGTTAGATTTTGATGCATCCTATTGGATTCAAGCATGCCAAACTGGGTGTACATGCACCTGGGTTGGGCTGTACATTCATTCTTGCATGCCAACCTGAATCCAGTGGAATCTGGAATGGGCTGTATATGTAATCCTACCAATGAGTCCCCCAGGACTCAGTGGTCTCTGGTAATAAGCCCTGCAGGACTTAATAGTCTTGTTAATGAGTCCTGCTTCTATTTGGTGGGATCCTACCCTTAGTTAGTAGAAATCCAATTTGTCTTTGTACCCATGGGACCTGTTCTTGGGCCCAGGAAGGGTCAGGAGTACCAGTAGGTATCCTTGGCTAATGTCACTCGCCCCACGAATGGAGCGATAAGGTGTCAATGCTCACGAAAAGAAAACCTCTCGAGCAAAAAAGAAAACCGCGAGGAGGAACAAAAGATGGTGTAGCAATGACGAAGCGTAAGTCTTGATAGGAGAAAGGGGTAAGGAACAAGTCGTGTTTAGTTTATACAAAATATGGTGTAACTCTCCTAATGTTAAGTCGCTCGGACTTAGTTCCGCATTGAACCCTTATTGTGCCATTCATATGAACTGACGTGATAGTCCAAGTATCACTGTCATACCGGCTCTCTGTTTTGCGGAGGATACTGTCTTTTCGCAGCAGTACTTTGTCACGGGGCTGGTAGTCCCAGTCTATGCAAGAGGCATTCTCCCATCTTGTGTTACGGTCAGTTTGCCGTTGTCTATATTCCCCTATTTTAGACCAGTCAGCAAGGTAGGGGGCGTCAAACAACATGTCCCTTCCAAAGATAGCTGCACCTGGCGAAGGTTTTAGTACTGTGTGATAGGTAGAGCGAACGGCCCATGCGGCATTTGTGAGAAAGTCAGCAATGTCACTCTCGCTGATGGTGTCGGCCATATCCAATTCAGCTGTGCGGAGCATCGCCATGATTGTTTGATGCAACCGCTCAAGTACTGTGTTCGCTTGTGGGTTTTTGACACGGGTTGGCTTACGCTTCAGACCATATGACTCACAGAGGGTCTCAAAGTGAAGTTTAAATTCACTTCCATTGTCGTAGATAATATATTGACTACGTGGGTAACGGCTAAACCAGGTCCTATTGACTAAATTACCTACTGTTGCTGACGTCTTGTCAAAGTAGGGTTGGTGTTCTTGGACATGTGTGTCTTTGCCCTTGTGCCCCTTTGTACCCATGGGAATATCAAGCTTCGGGAGCTATGATTTCGGCAACTCTACAATTTCGAACCAGCTTGTTGCAGGATCGATCATTGTGACGCACATGAAGTCAATTTGTGTCTTGTCCTTGCCCTTGAGGGTTTACGGTCCTATAAGGTCCACACATAGAGCCTTCCAGGGGTTGGTGATGGCGAGTTTTGTTGGCAGTTTCCCGTATTTTATCTGCCTGCGTTTGTTCACCTGGCAACTGTGACACTTTTTGACGTGTGATTGGACTGTCGTTCTTCGACCTTTCCAATACATCGACACACAAAGAGTTTCTTCGAGACGTTTAGTCCCGGGGTGCTATAGGTAGTGGTGAAACCAAGCTACCGCACGGTGTTGGAGGCTTGTTGGAATAACCATTTTGCCCTCCTTGCAGAGTACTTTAATATTCTCAACTAATTGAGTTGAGTAGCCTTTGTTTAGTAGCCTTTGTTTAGTAGGCTTTCATCTTCTTGTTGTGCTTCCGCTATCTCTCTGGTTGTGAGGGGATAGATGGAGTCCTCTTCGTTGCGATTAGCAAACACCTAGTTCATGGATTCCTGGGTGGATGCTAGGGATGTTTCTGGCTGTGAGGTGTTGTGGTAGCACCAACACTGGGCGAAAGTCATCCAGGTTGACCTGTCATCTGTGACGGGTCCATAGTCCAGTCGTGAGATGGCGTCCGCAACGGTGTTGTGGATGCCTCTGATATACACGATGGTGGGGCCATACTCTTCTAAGAGTAATCTCCAGTGGTACACTTGATCAGAGGTCAGACCTAGAGCATCCTGCATTAGATTTTTGTGGTCAGTGTAGACCGTAATTTGTTGTCCCCAAAGCATGCCTTTGAACTCTTTTAGTGTTTCTACTATGGCCAGTAGTTCTTGTTCGGTCACGCTATACTTTTGCTGTGCCTGACTCAGTTTTCTACTGAAGAACGCCAGCGGCCTGTTGTTCCATATTTAGGTCAAGGGCTGTGGCATATGTAAAGCCTTCGAGTTCTTGTAGAACAGTGCTGATTTTGGGAATAGGACATGGTTTTCTCACTATACGTTTATTTACTTCCCTAAAATTGCTAACAACCCGTATGGTGTTGTCCTTTTTGGGTATGATGAATGTGGGTGATGCCCACTCAGAATCATCTTGCCATTTGAGTACCCCAAAGTCACATAGTCGTTGTACCTCTCTTTTTGTTATTTCTATGTGCTTCTTGGGTATGGGAAAAGGCCTGCCATGGTATGGCTGTGCTCCGTCCTTTAATTGGAGGGAGACCGGCTTACAATCCCAGTCACCTAGTTTCCCGCTAAATAACTCCTCAAACTCTTGTAGGAGCTCTAGTAACCTTGCTTGTTCTGGGCCACTTATTAGGTGTGTGCAGTTGTCTCTGACAATTGCCCTGAGATCCGTTTTTTCATACTTAGCGTCTAGTATTTTGATGAGGTGTTTTGTTGCCTCCAGAGTACTCTGTGGTTCCTTGGATGTCTCTTGGTAGATGCTATTGTTCATAGTCCAAGCTTTTTCCACAGTAGCTCTTGTCTTTAATTTGTTGATGTCTCTCATTGGCAGTGAGATGTCATCCACGGTAATTTCTTTTGTCCGAAAGTCTAGGACAATTCCTAACTCTTTCAAGGTATTACTAACAAGAATGAGGTCAAACCCTGGCTTGGTCGTGTCATCTTCCTTGTATTCCACAACATCGGGTTGTAGAAGGTACTCCTTGGAATGGGAGTATTCAAAGAATTTGACTCTGATCCTACCTCTTCCAGTTGTCTGGAAGCTCCCATTTGACGTATGCCAAGACTTTGGCACCTGCCTAGTCAGGTAGGGAAAGGGCCTGTCTTTCCCTTTAGGAAGGAAAATAAGGTCTCCATCAGATCCAGAGTCCAATAGGACTTTTATCTTGTTACTGGGGCGACTCCGCAGAGGTTGTTTGTAGGCTCTGCCGGATTGACTTTCAGTCGCTGGTTCCATTATGGCAACTAATGCCGTGACACCGAGGCGATCCTTGGTGTTTGTTGTAATCACTTCCTGTTTGTGATTGATATTGTAACTTACACTGGGCATGTTCACATCAGCCTCAGTATGTTGTGTTTCATTACTGAAAACTTTTTGTCGTAAGATTTTTTAAGTTGGATGATGTCGTTGACTTCATTTTATTCCGAATTTTTAATTCGGGATTTTTTGTTTTGGAACAAGATTTTTTTGATATCTTGGTTTTCGTGACAGTTGATTTAATTGATTTTGGATTTTGACTTTTATTAGTCAGGATAGCTTTACTCAGACTCGGGGTAGTGTAACTGCCAATTGCAGTATTTAATTTACGTTTCTTACATCTACGTAATTCCCCAGTGCTATCCGACCCGCACCTTCACGAACTGTCGTCGGAGTCGCTGTCACTTTCCGAGTCATTAGCGCGACGTTTCTTGCGCTTACTAGACTTCTTGCGGAGAGCTTTCTTCAACTCCGCCCGGACTATCTGGGCAAAGTTTGCGCCCTCCGGTTTCCTTTCTTTTGAACCGGGCTTACCTTCGCCCCAATTCTTCTTGATAGGAGTACCGTCCTTGTTATAGCGACGGCAGTCACACGTATTGTGACTTTTGTGCGGCCCCCCATGTTTCTTACATAGCACACAGTGCTTTTGGTCCAGCCCACCTTCTTGGGCTTCTTGGGGATGCGCGAGTCAATTGACTCCATCTTCCGCTTCGTATCAGCCCCTTTTGCCTTAGTCGTATTGGCGGGCTTGTTATCGAGTTCCGCATTGTTCTCGATATTCTCTAGGACCAATAGTAGGGCCCTAGTACTGACCGGAGTGGTATTCTCTGTGAGGTCATACTGGTTTTGCCACTTGGCTGGACACATGCGCAACAGGTGAGTTGCAAGGTCAGCGTCATCAAGAGGCAATACCTTCTTGGTGGCCTGGTTAGCCTTTGGGCAGTAGAACAGGCAGGGCAATGTCTCGAGGTAGCTGTTGAGCTGTTCAACTCAGACGAAAAACTGACGAATCGAAACCCTGTTGGGCTTTTTTAGCGTATTCGTGATATAATACTTGAGGGCCTCGCCCGCGTCATGACGGAACACCTGCAGTAGGTGAAACGTGATGCACTCGTGAAACGAGTTCCAAGTCTTCGTGGGAGTCTCCGTGTGCAGTACTCCCTTGATGCCTTCCCGAGGAGCTTTAGTCACTTGGGCCTTGATAATCTTCTCCCAAGTCTGACGAGCCTCATCGGAGAGGAGGTTTCCATAAAGCTCGAAGGGCTTCAATCCAGCCGTTGCGACGGCGAGCTTCGCATCTTCTAGAGCTTTCAAGACCTTGTCATACGTGGCCTTGGCTTCTACTAGGGCAGGTGAAGCAGCCTCGGCGGTCGTACCGGGTGCATCTTGTTTATTGCCCTTCTTCTTTTTTAGCATTACGTACCGTCACGTAATCCTTCTTGGCTAATTCAGCCTCGATCTTGGCTGTTTCAACAGCCTTCTCGGCTGCCGCGAAGTCCGTGTCAAGCCCCATCTGCATGCACGCGTGAATCGCGGAGCGTACATGCAGTAGAAACTGCTCGGGAGTCCCGGATGCCCATACTGCCACCTTTAACTCGTTTCCCGTGTTGGGGAGAGTCAGCTTGAAATAGGCGTGGTCTTTTTGTCCTTCGCGAGGGCATCCTGCACGGGATCCTGCTCAGGAATGTAACATATGGGGGAGTTCTTCCCTCCAATGCCACGTTCGCACTCTACCCACTTAAGCCCTTCGGGAATCGCTTTCACGGAGGACATGGCTCGTAGTTTTTCACCTAGGCTAGTGCCTAAGAAGAGCTTCTTGTAGGAACTCCTTGGTGGACTAAGAAAAAAATCGTTCGCACGGTGACGTGCAATGAACGTAGTACTCTGCGTGGTAGACCTTGCTTTTGTTCAACCGCCTGTGGGTCGTCGGGATGAGCCTTCGTGTGGTTGAGATGCGAGCAACATACCGAGTTTGGCTATCATACTATAGTGACCTAAGCCGGAAGTAATCAAAAAGTAGTTGTAGATAAACAAAGTAGAAAAGATGTTCCAGTTGTTTGAAGATTTAATTTATAAGCTAAAAAACTGATTGAAAATGAGGACTGCCTCATGGTAGTTCTCTCTAGTTTATCATGCATTTTGCTTGTAATTCGAGGATGTTAGATTTTGATGCATCCTATTGGATTCATGCATGCCAAACTGGGTGTACATGCACCTGGGTTGGGCTGTACATGCATTCTTGCATGCCAACCTGAATCCAGTGGAATCTGGAATGGGCTGTATATGTAATCCTACCAATGAGTCCCCCAGGACTCAGTGGTCTCTAGTAATAAGCCCTGCAGGACTTAATAGTCTTGTTAATGAGTCCTGCTTCTATTTGGTGGGATCCTACCCTTAGTTAGTAGAAATCCGATTTGTCTTTGTACCCATGGGACCTGTTCTTGGGCCCAGGAAGGGTCAGGAGTACCAGTAGGTATCCTTGGCTCATGTCACCCGCGTCAACACTACATGGGCTCACTCCTAACATGTTGAGGGATATGTGGCGCTGAAGGCCATGGCTAAAACGCCTGCCTTGGCAGAATTACAGCCATTGCAATGAGCCTGCAGTGGAGCTATGCAAAAAGGACCTTGTCTTACCAGAAGAGGTTTCTTGTGAGGAAACAACTACACAAATAGTCCATAAAGAAGAATTCACCATAAATCAAATAGTTCATGTAGAATTCATCTTTATTTAATTTATTTACTGATGCAATACAAAAAACAATAAGTCAGCCTGTCAATAATAGGACTCCTTCTGCACCTCTGCTGTGTCTCATCTGAGGCGAGCAGTGGATCCCGCAATCATTCCTTTTGTCTTTTCCCAAATAACTCATTCCTGCCGCCTTCCTTCAGCTTGGCTAGCTCAGCTCACTCATTGGCAGCAATGAATGCATATTGTTCCCCTTCCCCATTGTTCTCAAATTTTCTGCAGCAACAAAATCCTTCTCGCCCTTTTCCCGCACAGTGTTTAAGAAAGCACTCCCTATTGCTGCTCCAAACGCACAAACTCTGCCACCAAAAACATAACCCCGCTTGATTGAGAGGCAGATAGGGACTATAATGAAAAAAGCAAGGAGAAGAGGGACAAGTTGAAACAAAAGTTGGAGGAGGCAGACAACTCACCTAATAATTTGGATATTATGCCTCAGTCACCCCCTACTGAAGTTCTTGAGTAACAGGACAAAATGGAGGAAGCCGAAGGAGAAAGAAACAACACAATTAATGAGGCGGTGATGCAGATTGATAAAATAAGTGAAATTGTCTTTCACACTACTTGCTAATATCAAAAACGGTGAATTCTCGTGATGTCATGTTGTGTCAAAAAATGTAACAAAATTGGCATGGTGGTGGAGGGACTCGTTCTCCCACAATACCATGAATTTAGGCAATCGCGCCGGGTATTTTGTGTCTATGTTAGATCGTGAGATTGTTAGTTAGTTAGTTTGTCAGTTTAATACTTTGGTGTTTCTTAGTTTGTTAGAGTATTGCTTTGTTGGTTAGGGGTTGGTTCATTCATTGATTTATCAAGTAGTTGATTAGTTCATTAAATAGTTAATTAGTTAGTTTTAGGTTATGCATATCATTGTATTCCCTATGTTACTGTTCATCATTGCATTCAACGCAATGTAGGATATCATTAACCACAGCATTCATTGCTACTTTAATAATTGGTATTTCTGATTAGGTAGATAATTACATGTCTGCTTTCTCATCATAGCATATTTGTTAGTTAGAAATCGCGGATGTAACCGTGGATTGTGTGGTGGCGGAAGTTAAATATCTGCGATGGTTTTTGCATGGTAGGCAAAATTCTGATGGTGCTGCGGAAATCGTCGTGGTGGGTGAGTGTTGACACAGCACGTGATGTTTTTTACTTGATATGGTACCTACTAGTAAAAAATGTCATGCGTCATTAATACACTTAAACTCGTAGTAGGTCGTAACTTGTCGTAACTTACGACTAAGGAGGTAGTAATGTGGTTGTCACTGACAACTTTGGCTGTCTTAACATTGTCGTTAGCTACAACTTTTGGTGTTGTAACATGGTCGTAGTATCTTTTGGGTGTGTGCTTTGGCTGTTGTAACATGGTCGTCAGTGATGACTTTGGTTGTCGTAACATGTCGTAACTTACAACATTATGACGACTCAGTGGTCATCACTTGGTCGCAAGACGTCACTTTCATTCTCCGAGTCGTCTCGATGTCATAAGTTTCAGTCGCACAAGTCACTTAAGTAGTCACTTCGCCGAACTTTTATCGCCAAAATGTCCCACATTTTGGGAGTTGCCTGTCTTGCTGATATTCGTCATGATGTGTTAGTCCGATGTTAGTCCAATGTTCGTCTCATGTTCATCCCATGTTAGTCTGACGTTCATCCTATGTTCCTCAGACGTTTGTCCGATGTTCATCTGAAGGTTCGGCATAATAAAAAGTTCATCAGAATTTGTCAGTATTCGTCAGTTGAAGAATTTAATATTTGCCAAAAATGAGAGAAAAAAGATCCACGTGTAAAGGATGCCAGTCTTGCTGCATCCGGAAGAGGTTGGAGGTATAGTTGCTATTCCAGCAAAGTCCGGTCGAAAATAGTCACTCGACCAAAAAATAGTACCCGTGGCTGCAACCGGTCTAACTAATCTTGTGATATGGCAAGTCTAGAGGTATTTTAGAGAAGAGTCAAAAGACTTTCCGTACGGTGTCATGTAAAGGCTATAGACCACCTACAACAGTCTATAGACCCTTATCCACAGTCTATAGACCCCCCATGACAGTCTATAGATGGTCATAGTGAAGGTCTATATACCCCCTGTAATAGTCCATAGACCTTCACAATGAAATACTATAGGCCCCTGTGACAGTCTATAACCCCTCTCCCCCATGACAGTCACAGAACTGGGGGGGTCTAAAAATGCTTTTTGTAAAATACAGTAGAGTCTATTGACTTTAAGCAGGGTCTATAGACTATGAAGTGGGGTCTACAGACCGGGAGGGTAGCTATAGACCCCCTGTGACAGTCTATAGACCCTCACCATTAAGGACTATAGGCCCCCGTGACAGTCTATAACCCCCTTCCCCCATGACAGTCATAGAACTGGGAGGGTCTACAATTTTTTTGTAAAATACAGTACAGTCTATTGACTTTAAGCAGGGCCTATAGACTATGAGATGGGGTCTACAGACAGGGAGGGTAGCTATAGACCCCCTGTAACAGTCCATAGACCTTCACCATGAAGGACTATAGGCCCCAGTGACAGTCTATAACCCCCCTCCCCCATGACAGTCATAGAACTGGGGGGTCTACAAATGCTTTTTGTAAAATACAGTACAGTCTATTGACTTTAAGCAGGGCCTATAGACAATGAGGTGGGGTCTACAGACAGGGAGGGTAGCTATAGACCCCCTGTAACAGTCTATTGACCCTCACCATGAAAGTCTATAGGCCCCCATGACAGTCTATAACCCCCTTCCCCATGACAGTCATAGAACTGGGGGGTCTACAAATGGTTTTTTTGTAAAATACAGTACAGTCTATTGACTTTAAGCGGGGTCTACAGACTATGAGGTGGGGTCTACATACAGGGAGGGGTCTACAAATGGCCACTAATACATACATTCGCAATCAAAAAATCTAACTTTTCTCCAGGGATTACAAAATATAAACACATTTTACACCAATTTTTGTATGAACTACACACCTCTGTATTTCATTGCTTAAACTGATCACTATGATAAGCTTCAGCCTACAAGTTTGATGCCAGTGGACATCCATTTTTGTTCATGGTTTGAAAAATTGTAGTCGGCATTGTGTAAGTATATGATCATGAATGATTTGTCAATATCACTGCATGGCCCTTGCTTTCTGATATGCTAGAAAATTTCAGCAATATTTCTTTCATTTCATGTCTAGCAGCAAATCGTGCTAACAAGCTCTAGCTTCTAGAACTGTATTGCAGTGTTTTATTCACTGATTCCTGTCACCTATAATGTACATTAGGTACACATATTCAAAGTATGATATATGTAGAGGCAGACTGAAATAACTTGCTCTTTTTTCTTGCAGTAGAAACATACTGTATTCTTCATAAAGAGAAATTACTTCACTCTTATGAAAGTAGTTGGGATATGAATTCTTAACTTCAACAGCCAAACATTTGCTCCACATTTCTTGTTATGTCAAGGGTCATGTTGTTGTTATAGCGACAAGATTCTCCTTCTAAATGACTTTGTAGAACTTGTTGTTGTGTTTTATTGGAGGTTTTTAGTTCAGTCCTTTAATCTAATCTATGCTTCAGCCTCTATGTCTGCTGCCAGCGGCCACATATACATGACAAAAAATATCTTTCTTGTAGTTGCCATTGTGTAGAAATATGTCATAGTGGCAACAACCTGCATCTATAAGAACTGCAAAGAAACCCTTTGTGATGTGTCTCATGGTATGGTATATTAATTAGATGGGAACTATGATGTGCATTGAACTGTGGCATCATTGCATTGTTGATGGCAAAAACACTAGATAGTGTAAAATGTACATCAACAAAGAGAAAATAAAGTTGGACAGTCCTGGCTTGTTGGAATCATTATATTATGTTCTATGGTAGGTTATTAGACATACGCATTGTACTATCGTATCACGCGGTAGTTACTACTTTTACATGTATTGTACCATACAGTACCATAGCAGAAATATTATAAAACATTTTTATGATATTGACACCATCTTTTTTGACAGTGCAAAATAACCACGCTTTTGTCACAGCTTTCACAAAATTTTGATCCGCCAATATCATAAAAGTTTGTATGATGACCATGCTAAAATTACGGGAATTTTTATGATATCGAAGGCTATTGATATACGTCAGACAATATCATAAAAAGATATTATGATGGATTTTTCTATATTATACTTCGCATACACACATAAATAAAATTATATCCTAAAACAGTTGAAAAAATCACATTCCTGTCCCAATGCTAAAAATGTTTTCATCCCAACACTCTCATCTCCACACTTGCACCCCCATGCTGCTTTGCATACCCATCCCCATGCTAAAAAGGGAAAATCATGCTCCCATCCACATGACACAGTCAGCTCCCATCCACATGCTTGTGTCCACATGTTCTCATTCACACCCTCCCTTGCTCCAGTCCACATGCTCCCATCTCCGTGCTCCCATCCACACACTTCCATCTCCACATTCCTGTCACTGCACTCCCATACACACACAAATATTGATCATGTTCTCAAATCTCAATGCTACTTTTAACAACACTAACTTACACACCTTCACAATGCTGCATTCATGATAAGTTCAAAATTCCATTATAGAATTGCTGCTGTTGGATAGCCACTGATTTAATAAGAAACTGTGTTTTATTTTAATATCGATGATGCTACAGCCCTATGATAACGTCCCAACGTCCCAATATGTAATGGGATTTTACATAATGGACACCAACTCTATGAATTTTCTACTTCAAGTGGGATAACCTCAAGTACTGTACTCCTACTTTGAAAGGGGTCGGCTATTCGAAGCATCTTCCAAGTTGCACTTAATGTGGTGTCGCACACAAAATGTGGCACTGTATTCAATACCATGCCGTCCACAATAGCATCTAAAATATATTATCCCATCCCCTAAACCCACTGTGCAATAGGCCCTAAATGTCCAGACAGCACATTATGCCCTAAAAATCAGAACACGCAGCAGGTCCTAATACCTGACTGATCCTTTTCACACTAGCTTCACACAATGCAACACTGTACTGGACACAGCATGGTACTCCATCTGGGACCAGGATCCCAATCATGTACCTTAATACCTCCGAGGTGGGCAGCATCTGCCGCAACAGAGGGTCGTGTTCTATTCTAATATATAAAGTGGTTTTTATGTTTTTGTTTACATGAGTCAGTATGACCCACCGTATAAAGTACAACTTGGAAGATGCTCCAAATAGATATGCTCATACTGGACTCCCAAATATACCCCCTCCAAGATTTCACATAACAGGTAAACATCTATCAATATCAAATATGATCTGTAAACTGAAAAAACAGGTACTAAGGCATGTTTTACTATTAGTCATCTTTAATTATTATAATAAGGTAATGAGGCCATCTCTCTAAAGTTATTACTAGGTAACAGCAGATAAATAATTCTGAAAAAACCTGTGAATGTCACATGTGAAACAAGTAGCTGAAGGAGGAGGAGGATGAGAAGGAGGAAAAATATTCTCAATTATTATACAACTAAGCTTTTAAAAACAGCTTGATAAATTATCCATTTACACTTACAGTTGTCTAATAAATGTATGCATTATAGCTTTAGTGTTGAGCTGGTTCTTCTAAATCGATTGTTCAATTATGGAACCACCAATAAACAACCAAATGAATATTATTCATTGTGAAACTGCCCACCATAGTAGCCTATCATATTGCAGTGCAACCACCGCAGTTCATCTCCCATTGCACGAGAATCTACCCGTCTCCTCTCAAGGATGCGAGTGGAAAAGTCCCTTGGATGTTGTGGCAGCCTCAATCTTGGCGTTTTGACCATCAATCTTGGCGTTTTGTCCACCAATCATGTGGGAAGTGGCAGTAAAGCTAACTGAGGCAAGACTGACCATGAGGGCAGCAAGTCCGAGCATCTTGGAGTCGAGAGATAGCATCTTGGAGTCCAGAGAGTGTATCTCGGACTTCATGATAGATTCCAGATATTGCATCTTGGAGTCCAGAGATTTCATCTCGGACTTCATTATAGATTCCAGAGATTGCATCTTGGAGTCCAGAGATTGCCTCTCGGCCCTCATGCTAGATTCCAGAGCCTTGGCCCACTGGGGTGTCTTCTCCTCTGCCGGCGACAGATCAACAGTTGATTTGTAGACACGCCGTTCTTGTGTCTTGTTCTTGTTCTTGAGAAACGCGGTACTGTTGCCAGTCCCACCGCCCCGTTGAGCACAAAGACGAGTCATGCTGCGGCGACTATTAGCGATGGGGAGGAGGCGTCGAGGAACGTGGGAGGAGAACATCATTATGTTTCGTAGGATCGGGTCTGGTGCGGATAGGCAGCTTCTTTTTTCACACTGTCACAACAATATGACAAAAAGACGACGATCAACAATTGACTGCTTGTCTGAGAAGGTCGGTCAACCGTGGAGGCTTTGACCGCGCCGAAAACGTGCAACGTTCTCGTTGTTTCGTTGTCTTCAAACAGAACAGCAGCGCATCTGTGGAGCGTCAATTTGTCGCCAAGACTTCTTCCGCACAATCTCACGGACGATATCGCGTCACCGTATACGATACCATCACATCATCACCTAAAACTCCCACGTAGTGCATTACTACGAGTAATGCCGGACAGCAAACACTAGGTACATAGTCTAGGAATCTCTTGCATAGGTATCTAACAGATTTACGATACCAACACGAAAAGGATTCTACAACAGCCACGAAATGCATGCAAAGCATGAACAAGGCATGCAACACAACTGTGTTGCAAATAACAGCACCAATCTATCTGTCTTCATCATCACAATCCTTTCACTCAGCTTCTGGAAAGCTGAATTCTGCTTCACTCCACCATCGATTGTTTTTTTTTTCAACAGTAAGTACTGTCGCTGTTTGAGTGAGCAACCTCGACAGTTGTCTCCCTTGCTCTCGGGCGCTGTGGTACAGTGGTCGGCATTGGTTGTCACAAGAAGTGTAGTGGGTCCTCAAGGCACTATTCCCTCGATAGGGGATGGGGATAATCTCACCTCCAACACAGTCACTCCTTGCATGTTTGCTGGATAATTGTTGAATTTCCAGCACCCTCCACCAGAACGCATTCCAATTACTCGGTTACCTCGAAAAACCGACCTTGATGAACATCTGCACCTTCACGTGCACTCAGCACCTCTCCGACGGGGACCCAACAAAGCACCCCACCGAGAATACCACATCCATGTCCGCGAAACAAGACCACGGAATGCGGTTGAGTGATACCCTCCATTGATTTCAGGGAGATCACAGGACACTCCCAATCCCAAGCCCAGGATCTTGCTCCCGTCCTTCCACCACAGAACACAAGAGCAACAAAACATTACTATGCACTCTTTTGAGCTCACAAAACGTACAATTGCACACACACAAAATGATTACTCACATTTCTCATTCCTCTTCATACACAATAGTGTGGAGTACCATCAACGACACCACCAACGAATCGGTGTACTGCAGCCATGCCACCATAAACTGCACCTGAATCATAACCATGAATGGTTACAAGGAAGCAGCCCAGCACATCAACCATGTGGTGTCTGCCCACTGGACGAAGGTTGGATACTGCGCCAGCTCATCCACTATCACCAACAACACTCCCTTCAGGGGCATGATTGTGACAACAAAGGCACTGCAACTATGTACTGATGACAGCCAAGAACTTGCCCTTGGCACTGCAAGCAACAACGCCCTCACACCCGAGCCTACAACAGCTCCCATGGACATTTTCAAAGGCTACTTGGTGGCAACAAAGAAGCAGGATGCCCCCACCGATGCACTGTCCTTGGTGACACACCAATTGACACTTCCTCCACAGCTTGACCACCCTCCTCCCACAAACCGTGTGGAACCGCACCAACGATCTGCCCATGGACATCTTTGTTGCACAAATTCTAGTTGCCCTCCCCGTTCCGGTAGGCATTCTGCAAGTTCACCTCGAAAACTCACCGAGCAGACGGTGGAGTCCTCCATGGTTGAGTTTGCAGGCAAGCACGCTGAAAAATGGATGTTGCAACTTCAGGCCTCTCACCGGAGTTCGCCCAAGCATGCAATGGGAATGCCGCCCTTGCTCCATTTCTCCCCAAGGGAGGCAAGACATAATTGCCTCACCGTATATCAAGTTCGGCACACCTGACGAGGACAACGAGGTGGTTCGCACGGCAGAAGCAAAACTTTGTAGTGACTGCGCTGCCCTCGCAATTGCGACAACCCAAGCAAATGATCCCCTTGGCCTCGAAGTCAACATGGGCGTGACAGGAGGAAACTACCCCGCCCAAAAGTGAGTGCCACGACTGCAGCGGCTGACAAACTCCAAGCTGCAAAATATCAGCAGCAGGTACAGCTCCTACTCATATGTGCAATCGAGCACAATGGTTGGCTTTCCCCACCAAAATTGACAGGGGTGGCCGACCTAGTCTTCAGCCGCCCCAGCAAGGCAGATATGATTTCCACTTTTATGCCCGGATACCTTTCACTTGCAAGAAAGATGACGGCAAGCCGAGATTATGTCAGTAGGAGTGTCAACCTCCCCAAGCTACAGAGTGTCACAAAGGCCTACTTTGGTACAGGTCAGTGGCACTCCCAAAAATACTCCATCTCACTGAAAAGAGTCTTGAAGGCACTTGCCTTCTCGTGTTCATCCCAGACACAGTCCAGAGCCTCGCTCAAAAAGGGGAGGACTCTCACAAGGCAATAGATGAAGAAACCTTAGGCGAGTTGGCAGAAAAGAGGACAAAACTCAGTACTGAGTTCACTCCAGATGAAACTATTGGTGGCTTTGATGATGTCCTCAAGACTGCGCCAATTTTATTGGATTCCTAGCTACATGGTGTGAATTTGACACTGAGTACAAAGGCCCACACACTCCGACACTTGTCCAGAATGCCTTTGACATCACGGACCTCATCATGGGACCGGATGACAAGGAATAAATCAAGGAGCACAGAGGCACTCCTGAGGAAGTCAAGACGGCTCTCTACATCATCAACGGGATGTCAAATGTCCTCATTGAGTTGGTGAAGGGAAGCCTTGACATCATCCAGCAGAACTATGCCATGTCAAATGAATGGTCCAAAGCAGACATGACGGCGCATCTCAAGGCCCGCTGCCAGTTTGACAAACTATGCAAAAAATTAGCTGAGGTCCTCGAGGGAAGCATTTCTGCCCCGGATACGCCCCTCTGGGACAACTCCTCAGCAAAACAATTGTTCAAGCAAAAGGAAACACTGCTCCTCAAGCAAAAGTTGGGGATTGCCAAACCTCCTCCACATGGCATCACACCAGAGCACAACATGACTGGTGGCATTCCCGCCGAGTCCCTCAAACAGGCTCCATCTACTCGCCTCCACTTGCCAGACAACAAGCGTACCAAAAATCATTATGATCCCACCAACCTGGGTAGTGCCGGGCTTGATGGCTATGTCATCTGCCCACAGCTCACTAGGATGTGGACACTTCCTCCGGGTCTCAACGGTAAATGCATGGGAACTAACTTTGCCATCTGCAAGAAGTTCTACTGCAAGGGCCTCTGCTGTGAGCATGGGGCCACCTGCAACCGCAGCCACAGACACCGTAAAGACCTTCCCCTTGACAAGGCACAGCTCCTCTGGGACACAATCAAAGCAAACACAGAAGGCATCAAATGGAATGATAACCATGTCACCGCAGAGGTTATGGCTACAGCAGGTGTAACGGTCTGATGTAGCGGCCTGCCTGGGGGCAAACCACAAGTACCCTCGATGCAGTAATTGTGGCAAGGAACACTCACCTACAGGCAGGACAGCCGACGCAATCACAGTCCATCAACAAGTTACAATCACAGGGTGATGGGGGTCCTGCAATAAGTAGGCTTTCATCTTTATTCAATCATAAAATAAATACTAGTACTCAGCTCCACACATTACTAGCAGCACTCATTCTACACAACAAGCCAAGTTGCCTCCTTCCTATACAGCCCTGTAGGGACACCACTTGTCAAACCCCTACATACTTCAGTGCCCACCCTCACAATGAGCAAGTTGTGCACAGATGCACTCAACCGACTCTTACAACCCAAACTATAACCCCAAACTCACACCTGCTAATGTCGCACAACCCCGCCGACACGTTAGGGGTACCGAGCAGAACATTGCCCTTCACCAATACTGGAAGACACATTTAGGAATTGACTCCACCCTTTCCACAGACCAGAGAATAGGTAAGCACAATGACACTCCAATGTTCATCACATTCCCACCGGACAGACTATGCCCCAGGGCCACTGTCCCATCGTCTTTCGACAAGACCTATGCCAGTTGCTCAAAAATAAGCACCACCTGCATCTAACCAATGCTGCCACCTAACTACCAAATTAGCTCCATTCCCAGGACCAGCCGAATCCCAATAACAAAAAAAACAACAAAATAAACAAGTGGTCATAAACAGCCCCTTTTGAAAATGCAATTTGTTTCTATCTACCGTGTGTTGTTCAGCCACTGTTGCTGCCAAACCACTGATGAGCCCTACGATGGCAAAACAATAATGCCATTGTTTGTTCACTGACAACATCTGTTGTAGATTAAAACAAAGTAATGGATAAATTCTGAAGTTAGTTTACCTTGTAATCTAACTAAGACATCTTTTTCACTGCAAATTGAGGGGGGATAAATTGGTGGTGGAGTTGAAGAGGAATGTGCAGAGGCAGAGGGAGAGGATGGAGGGTGTATTGCAAAAACACAGTGACAATGATGGTGATGGTGGCAATTTGCAGTTTCAGTTGGGCGAGAATGGTTCCACGGCCAAAGAATACAATCCATTAATTGCTCTTTTGGATGCCAAGCGTCAAATTTCAAATTTGGGCTCACTGTTGTTTAATGTTGCTGTGGGATGGGTTCTGGGGGTGAAGAAGAGGGAGTATGAGGACAAGAGTTCTTTGCCGATTAATCATGGCAAGCTTATGGATGATTTGCTTTATATTCATGGCAATCGGGTAGATAGGATTGATGTCTCTTTTTTGGATTTTGGATTTGTGGTATTTTTTGAAAAAATGTGCGGACACTCCTCCTTTTTACTATCGACTTGTCTTTTTCATCCCTTGTCAATTATTCAGATTCTTGCAGATGCATGGGAAGTGTTGTCTCCTCGATGCTATCTGGTGTGTTTGATTTTTCCACATGTCCTTGTATCAGAATTCTGACACTGTCATGTCATTCATTGCATATGCATTGCTCATTCATTGCTCACTTCCCCGCTTTAACGGAGACCCACACCCTGGAAAGTGAGTTTAGTCAGATTTTTTGATTTAGATCCTCAATTAAGATGTTATACTTGTCAGTGTTCTTCTGCTTGGAGTAGAAGAACAATAACCTCAACGAGGTCTCATCTAATCTTAATAGAGTGCAAAGATGGTATTGTGATGATGCAAAGGAACTAGTTCTAATAAAATATGTTTCATTGGGTTACCGTGAAAGATTGTGTGCCACTTTATCCATTTATATATATTATGGAAAGTATCATATTTTTGTAGGTGGAAAGAACATATTGTCCTGCTAGTCTATTTCAGGACACAAAATATTTTTGTATGTTGGTGAGTCAACGACCATTCATCAAACATGCAGATAACATAATGGTTGAAATGTTGACAAGGAAACCCCACTTCATCATAAAAGCATCATAGCAAACAGATTATTATTGATTACATTGGACTATTGATCAAAGAATAATTAATAAAAAAGTCATGTAATTTGAGTTTTAGAGATGTCCGCTTCTTTTATTCTGAGACCACATGTTACAGTACTCTGGTCAATTGGCTGTGCTCATCAAATGAGTAGCATTGATTCCTGCAGTTACCTCAACTTTCAAAAACATCATCTCAACATGTCCTCACTAAACCGCCTGCAATCAGTCTCAATAATTCGTAAAAGATGATTGTCAATTTAAGCCGCAGCAGACAGCCAACAGAGCCTCCCCCCCCTCTGTTAGCCTATGCCCATGTGGTTTCAAATATCAAATCTGATCTCTTCAGGCCACATCAGAACGGGAGTCCATTCACCATTCCCTTCTGCACCATGATGACAACCCCTTTTCTCCATGTTCCCCTCATCAATGAGCATGCATTACTGCTTGCTATCAGTCTCAAAAATTTTCAAAAGTTGATTGTCAATTTTAAGCCACAGCAGACGGCCAACAAATCCTACTTCTCCCCATCTGTTGTCCTAAATTACAGATGCAAATTTGCAGCATCTTACTTGCAATCAAAACGATTTGGAGAATTGTTTTGAAGGTGGCATCCACACATAACTCTCTCACTGGCAAGACGTGGAATATCTATGACTGGTAAGTGTTTCAGGTTAGAATAGACGGACCGATTATCTTGGCAAGCAAGTCCAGTCAAACTTCATGTTCAACCAGTATTGTAAACAGTACAGAGGATTCCCCCCCTCATCTAGTTGATGAGTGGAAGTATAATATCCACCCTCTTGTGACAACAGTGGTGAAAAAACATTAAAAAATTTCGATCACAACCAATGCATAATAATTCATTCTGATTTTTGAATTCTTAATTCTTACCACTAATTAGTCTGTTAGGCTATCTATTGTGTTGCTTGGAGACCACTGCAGATTTGCGCTTGCATTCAGGGTGTGCATTAACATGTGGGCATGCTCTGCAATGTGACATGATCTCATGCCCAATCCTGTTGAACGAAATTTGCAGATTTGTGTGTGCGTTTGGGGTGTAAATTAACATGTGGGTGTGCTCTTACTTTGTTCGCGGTTGGATTTTTCTGTACGTTGTCGTGTGCCTGTTGTGTGATGTGACATGATGCCATGTCCAATTGCACTGAACAAATGTCACTGAAAGAAAACTGTGTTCATAATTTTTTTGCGCAAGCAAATTCAGGGTGTGTGCAATAATTTGACATGATGGACGCTCCAGTCCCAATGGTATGGCCAAATGAAACTCAATGATGTCAGCAGAAGGATTCTATACAAGTTTTGTACTGTTTGGGCACAGAAATTTGATTACCACGACTAACACAGCCTAAGAAAAGTACAAGTCAGAATTGAGTATTAACTGTTGACTGGACTTTGAAGTACCTTGAACCATGAGACCGGATACCATACACCACACACGTTGACATGTTGCGGGAGGCGTCTGTACATTGTAGATAGGCCTATTGACTTCCCTCACCTCGCACGACATAAAGAAAAACTGTGGCGTTGAACTCTGTGAGCCTAGACAAGTCACGTTGTGGGAGGTTGAAAAAATCACCACAGAAGACAACAAATTTCCTTAATTCATCGGGCCAGCCAGGCGGCCAACACAACAATACAGCTGAGGCATGATATTAAGAGGCAAGAGCATTGGCATGCAACAATGTTCACAGTCACACCAGACTCATCCACCGTCACGGTAACCTAATCTCCATTCAGCATCTCCACATCTCCACTGACCATGGCTGTACTGTGTGCTTCAACGCCCAAGACATGGTACTGAAGGATATTCTGAAGAATCTTGACATTCTAGGGGAGAAGAAGTTCATCTGCAAATCCCTTGGAGAATGCTTCAAATGCAGCTTCTAACACATCATTGGTTCGTGCTGAATTGATCTGAGGACCATGATATCAACATTTGACTTGCAACAAATGGAGACCGGAGAAATTGATTGTCCACCTCCATAACACTCAAATAACTCATACACAATTATGAATCCGGGCCATTGCAATGCAAGAATCAAAGGATAATGTTCTTGGCAAGAGGTTGATTGTTGCAGCAGTGCCCTTATCAATAATACGGCCAAGATATGTACATTCAAGTCGTGAGAGATCCATAAGATGTTCATTGAGATAGGCTATCACAAAAGTTAAATTTTGTAATAACTATAATGAATCTCACCAATTTTGATGCATCATTCAATGCATACTGTTATTTGTTAAAGGATGACGTGAGCAGCGGCTGTTGAATAAATTTGGGGGTAGAGATAATATTATTCATGTTGGGCGCAATGTTAGCAATCTTTTATGTTTGGTAGTTGAAGTCATTTTGACTCCTCTTGACTCCTCTTGACTCCTCTTGACTCCTCTTGACTGGAATTCCTTGACGTGTTGCCCAACATTTTTACAAAACAAAGCAACGCTGCCTGTGCATGAAATCAAGCAAGCGCAATGTGTTGAAGTTTAGGGAAATAGTCCCACAGAGGATTGATGTGAAAATTCCTAGGACACTTTCATTAATCATTGCCTATTGCCTAGTTAAGTAGTAATCTACCTAGGTAGTAAAAGAAAAAGTAGGACAAGATAACTACAATACTACTTTGGTTTATTATGTATATGTTGGACCCCATATTAAAAAACGCCCATCAAATAATGGATGACCCAGCATCAATACTGGGACGCGCAGTTCCAGTATTGTTGGCGGGGCCCGTAAAAATCAGGCACTTTCATTATGGGGATCGCGATCTTGTGACGTTTGTGGATGGGTAGGGCGTGTTCTTTTTAGTTTATTGGGTATCGATAGAGTGGGTATCGATACTAGGCGTCTTGTATCTAAAAAGGCATGTAGGCCGCCTACATGCCTTTTACACGCTCTCTTCCTTTTTTCAGAAGAAAGGATGAGAGCGTGTAAAACGGCCTGCAAGCGGCCTTAATGCTTTTTCTAATGAAACAGCCATTCTGAAGGGAGCGTGTAAAATGTCGTGAATGGTGCGTGATTTAAATTATTTTCTTCTAGTAACGATCACAATCTGGGATCTAGTATGGTACTCACTCTTGACTCGCGTGACAAAAAGCTTACTTCCGCCAAAAGAGCCAATTAGATGTAATTTCCCTGAGCTCCAATTGCCAACCAAAGTAAGGGGGGTTCTAAATTGCTGAAATTATCAATATGGGAACATTATCAAAATGGGCTACGCTGCAAAAATCTCAGTATAGATACTGGGCATCCAGAATCAGAATTGGCATCCCAATATTGAAAGAAAAGGCAGTTAATGGGCCCCGCCATCAATACTGGAACCGTGCGTTCCAGTATTGATGCTGGGTCGTCCATTATCTATAATGGGCGGTTTTCAATATGGGGTCAAACATATACATACCCTAATAACCCATACTTTTTCAACAATAGTACCCTTCCTACCCCTTCATCTGATCAGTACTCCACCTCAACCAAATCCTCACTGTCCTGTTGAATGGTAATCTCTAGAGGTATTGTATCTAGCAGAATGAGACTGCTTTGCTTTGCACTGCTTGATGTTCGATTTTTTCCAGCAGCTGCCAACCATGCCAATTGGACATTTTTGAGAAAGGATATTCTTGGAAATACATACTTAATTTTGAGATACAGAACATTTAAGCCAAAACGGACGAATCTTGGCAGTATGGATGATTTTCAAGAACTGTCTGTGCCACTAAGAAACATATGCAGCATAGGAATCATTATAATTTCCAGGAGAAAGTTTAACTTTATCATTTTTACCAATAATTGTCCAATTTGGCCAAAAATGGACAATTGTTGGGGGAAAAGCATGAATCTTAAGGTTCATCCGTTTCTAAGAATCGGCCATAATGGATGAGACCTCTCAGAACGGACGACTTTTCAGAAAACCATCCATGAACAGTCCGAACTCAAAAAGGATTCCTCTGTTTCCACGCAACCCGATACAACCATTGCTAAGACTTGTGCAGTGTTTGGCTTTGATAACAGAGAATACACTCTCTATATATGCATGTGTATATCCTACAAGTCTTGTAGGTGATACTACCTCTATATGTATATGATATACATATAATGGTAACACATCAATTCAAGTGAAGTTTGAAGGACATACTAGCCACATGATAAAAAATCACATGATACTACCATTAGAAAAATCACAAAATGATGGCAGAATTCTCTAACTCTGTCATGATAGAAGTCCATTTGTTAACACAACATAAAGACTGTCTTACAAAATTTTGGAAGTCTAATGATAAGAAGTTTACAACACTTTGTGATCAAAAGCATGACTTACTTTACAACATACAACAAACTGAGCCTGCGGCCAACCTAACCCTAATCTCATTGAGAGGGAGGGGGTTCAAGTCCTCTATGCAGTGGGTATATAAACCACACTCAGTGCAACAAAAACAAACACTCAAGCAGGTACAACTCCTCCGAATGCATGTCCAAAAGTATATGCACCTGCCTCTGTCCTCTGATCAGTTGCCAGCCTCCTTGGTGTCTTAATCAGCTTCCACACATGACCATCTGCCCTTGCATCCCTATACAAAACGAAGGTCCTCTTCTCCTTGTGAGGCTGGTTCCATGCCGTTGCGTCAGGAAGAGCAGCCTTGTCTGCTGCAGTACGTGCTTTTGAATCATGGCTCATTGTATCATTCAACTCCATGACCAACTGACCATGTAGACAGAACCCTCTCATCCCCCAAATGTAGCCTGCTCTTGACTTCAGAAACTCTGTTGCCTGTAAAAAAATTGAAAACTTTCATCCACATTTTGTGGTATATCAAAGAAAGGACACTGCTCCATCATTCTGAAGATTGGCCTCCACTTTGTAGTTGAGTCCCACTCAATGGGCTTCTTGTTCAAGTCTTTCCCTGTCAACAAGCGGAATGGTTTCACTTTATAAGTCACATTGTTACTCACAACAACTTGCCCACACAACCACATTTGCCACCCATTCAATCTCTTTGTTTCCTTTGGAAGTTCAAAATTCTCAGGGACAGACCAATACTTCCCCTTGTAGAAAAATTCACTTACCTTGGGCACAATAGGAACCTGAGATGCCTCAACATTGTCTACAGCAACTTGTGGTTCAGGTACATTGCGTGCACCCACGATAGCCGATCTAAACAAGCCAACAAGGTCATTCATTCCTCCACTCTCCTTCACCTTGTTGCCAATTGCGTTTGAAACTGACTCCTCAAGATATCACTGAAAGATAAATTATCCATTTACACTTACAGTTGTCTAATAAATGTATGCATTATAGCTTTAGTGTTGAGCTGGTTCTTCTAAATCGATTGTTCAATTATGGAACCACCAATAAACAACCAAATGAATATTATTCATTGTGAAACTGCCCACCATAGTAGCCTATCATATTGCAGTGCAACCACCGCAGTTCATCTCCCCTTGCACGAGAATCTACCCGTCTCCTCTCAAGGATGCGAGTGGAAAAGTCCCTTGGATGTTGTGGCAGCCTCAATCTTGGCGTTTTGTCCACCAATCATGTGGGCAGTGGCAGTAAAGCTAACTGAGGCAAGACTGACCATGAGTGCAGCAAGTCCGAGCATTTTGGAGTCGAGAGATAGCATCTTGGAGTCGAGAGATTGCATCTTGGAGTCCAGAGAGTGTATCTTGGACTTCATGATAGATTCCAGATATTGCATCTTGGAGTCCAGAGATTTCATCTCGGACTTCATGATAGATTCCAGAGATTGCATCTTGGAGTCCAGAGATTGCCTCTCGGCCCTCATGCTAGATTCCAGAGCCTTGGCCCACTGGGGTGTCTTCTCCTCTGCCGGCGACAGATCAACAGTTGATTTGTAGACACGCCGTTCTTGTGTCTTCTTCTTGTTCTTGAGAAACGCAGTACTGTTGCCAGTCCCACTGCCCCGTTGAGCACAAAGACGAGTCATGCTGCGGCGACTATTAGCAATGGGGAGGAGGCGTCGAGGAACGTGGGAGGAGAACATCATTATGTTTCGTAGGATCGGGTCTGGTGCGGATAGGCAGCTTCTTTTTTCACACTGTCACAACAGTATGACAAAAAGACGACAATCAACAATTGACTGCTGGTCTGAGAAGGTCGGTCAACCGTGGAGGCTTTGACCGCGCCGGAAACGTGCAACGTGCTCGTTGTTTCGTTGTCTTCAAACAGAACAGTGCTCACCTATGGGCGTCCATTGGTCGCCGGGACTTCTGCAGAATCTCACGGACGATATCGCATCGCCATATACGATACCATCACAGTAAAACTCCCACGTTGCGCACTACTACGAGTAATGCCGGACAGCAAACACTCTAGGTACATAGTCTAGGAAATCTCGTTCATAGGTATCTAACAGATTTACGATACCAACACGAAAACAATTCTACAACAGTCACGAAATGCATGCAAAGCAATGAACAAGGCATGCAACACAACTGTGTTGCAAATAACAGCACCAATCTCTCTTCATCCTCACAATCGTTCACTCAGCTTCTGGAAAGCTGAATTCTGCTTCACTCCACCATCGATTGTTTGTTTTTTTACAACAGTAAGTACCGTAGTTGTTTGAGCGAGCAACTTCGACGATTGTCTCCCTTGCTCTCTGGCGCTGTGATACAGTGGTGGGCATTGGTTGTCGCAAGAAGTGTAGCGGGTTTTTCCATCAAGGCACTATTCCCTCGATAGTGGATGGGGATCATCTCACCTCCAACACAGTCACTCCTCGCATGTTTGACCGCAGCGGCAGCAAAGGCTGACAAACTCCAAGCTGCAAAATTTCAGCAGTAGGCACAGCTCCTACTCATATGTGCAATCGAGCACAACGGATGTGGGGAAATGTGATTGTGGCACAGGCATGTACCATGCCACTCTTCCCTATGTCTATCAAGGATATTCTGCGAGCAGAATAACCACGCGCCTTGGTCCTCGCTAGTGGATACTTTCCTGTGTGGGTAGGGGTGAGTAGGTAGGTAGGGACTAGACGACTAACAGCTAGTAAAATACTCTAGTAATAGAGGCTTGCGCTGGTAGTGGAACAATGTCCCTAAAAACTGGGTTATGAGTACTAGGACCTTACGAAGGGTACTCAGCCAAAACCTACTATACCCTAGCCTAGCTCGTTGCTAGTGCCCATGAGTGCTCCGCTGTGGGAGGGTGTGCGACAGTCATGTGTGAGCATGGTGAGAGTGGCACTATGCCACAAATGCGACGGGGTAGGTAGAACCCGGGAGAAAGTGCCCATGAGAGAGGAGCAAAAGAAAAGAAAGAAAAGAAAAAGAAAAAAAGGAGAGGAGGCAAAGAAAGATTTCGCATAGGATAGGATTGTAAGACCAGATAATGGAGGAGTCTAAGTTTATGCTGCTATGGCAGTAAGGACATCCTCATGAGGTTCCAACAGTCGCAGGTCCGCGAGAGTAGGAGGAGTGATGTCAAGGCTGAGCGCCTTGGAATGCTGATCAGCGTTGTAAAATGTATTTCTAAGATACATGAGAAAGGAATCGCTCTTCCAACGGAGGCGATTCTTGATGAAAGAGTCAGAAAAACATGCCCAGCGGAGGAGGTTAGCTGCTGTGACGCGGATGGAGTGGGGGCTCCACAGTCGGAGCTGAGGGCTGGTAGATGGTAGCTTGTAGACCTGTTGGGCCACTGAGCGGAGGAAACTGGTCACTGCTTGGCCTGTGATTTGCCGACGGGAAGTGGGCTTGCCGTGGCGTAGCGGCGACCGGGCGGAGGTCCAGGAGGTCGAGTCGGAGTGCACGTTGGGCAATGCGAAGCATGGCTGCCACCGGACAAAGGACAGTATTTGAAGTACATTTGCCATAAGTAATGGTCTGGTAGTTGTCGTTGTTCTTCTGAGGACGATGGAGAATGGTGCTATAGCTAACCTGGTCAAGGGACAAAGTGGATGCGTCGGAGAGTCGTATGCCGTCACAGTCATAAAAGGAGAAGTCTTCTGCGATAAAGGAGACCGCATCCAGGCCAGACCACAATATCCCAGGCAGTTTACCCAGGGACTTTTCTTTAGAGATCTTTTCCTTTTATTTTAAAATTGTCATTGCTATCAAAAGTAGCTCATAATCTTAACTAACTACTGATTATCACCACCAACCAAATTCCTAGTCCAAAGAGAATAGGACATGCTGTGTCCCTCGGCTGGTGTTGGAGGCACTAGGCGCTAAAGCAACAGAAATTTTGTCAGTGACGCATCTATTCTAATTGGTGTCATGTGTAAAATAAAACTAACTTGGTAATTCTGATGGCAATATTATCAAGTTACTAAATGAGCTACTGCTTACGAACTTCCAATTCTCACCTGACATATACAAGTATTGAAGTGATTCACTAACAATACAAATCCATAGACTCAGGCCTGCGCTACTTGTGCTCTTGATTGAAAACAACATTTCTTTTACAATTTTAGATATAATTGACAAGGATAAAATTACGTGGTAACACGCCTGTTTGGCCTCACCAAGCAATAAACTATTCAAAGAACTATTTCTCTCATTAGCCCCTGCAGAGTTCCCTAACCAAATCCCCTTATGAGAACCTCCCTCTCTCCCAGAACTGCACCAGACTTGTCTCAATCTTTCCTGTCAATGCCTCCACCCCATCCTCTGTAATCAACAGGGTATGTTCAAACTGCGCTCCGTTTCCCATCCAAAGTCTCCACAGTCCAATTGTCAGGCCACATGGGGTAGGTGCTGTATGCGATGGTTGTTTCGTGAATGATTCGGTCGATTTCATCACTGTAGTTTTTAGAAGCGAATTGTCAGTTTCAAGAAACCTCCACAAACGTATCCATCAGTGTCCATAGAGGGCAGTACAATCATCCTCCACCACTCATCTTAATCGTAAATCAAGGCAGGTTCTGATCTCGATGTTGAGGCTCTGTGAGGAGAGAGCCTCGCAAATAAAAGTGTGATTGATGGGAGGCAGCTGGGCGATGCACTTGATTTCTGGTAAGAATTGCTACTGAAATCACTGTAGAGCCAAATGAAGTGAGCAATTTTGGTGACCGAAATACAGAAATAGAACCGTTCACCAAAATGACCTTGAAAAGGAACCGGTCAGAAAAAATTATGTTCACTATTTTTGGGAACTCAACGAATTCTTACCGTGACTGCGTTGGAAGTTGGGGGTATAGTTGCTATTTCAGTGAAGTCCGGTTGAAAATAGTCACTCGACCCAAAAATAGTACCAGTAGTTGCAATAGCAGTCTAACTAATCTCATGATATGGCAAGTCTAGAGGTATTTTAGAGAAGAGTCTAAAGACTCTCCGTATTGAGTCATGTAAAGTCTATAGACCACCCACAACAGTCTATAGACCCTTATGCACAGTCTAAGACCCCCATGACAGTCTATAGATGGTCAAGGGGTCTATAGACCCCTAAGTCTATAGACCTTCACCATGAAGGACTATATGCCCCCGTGACAGTCTATAACCCCCCTCCCCCATGACAGTCATAGAACTGGGGGTCTACAAATGCTTTTGTAAAATACAGTAGAGTCTATTGACTTTAAGCAGGATCTATAGACTATGAGGTGGGGTCTACAGACAAGGAGGGTAGCTATAGACACCATGTAACAGTCTATAGACCCTCACCATGAAAGTCTATAGGCCCCCATGACAGTCTATAACCCCCTTCACATGACAGTCATAGAACTGGGGGTCTACAAATGTTTTTTTTGTAAAATACAGTACAGTCTATTGACTTTAAGCAGGGTCTATAGACTATGAGGTGGGTCTACATACAGGGAGGGTAGCTATAGACACCCTGTAACAGTCTATAGACCCTCACCATGAAAGTCTATAGGCCCCCATGACAGTCTATAACCCCTTCCCTTGACAGTCATAGAACTGGGGGCCTACCAATGTTTTTGTAAAATACACTACAGTCTATTGACTTTAAGCAGGGTCTATAGACTATGAGGTGGGGCATACAGGGAGAGGGGGTCTACAAATGACCACTAATACACACATTTGCAATCAAAATCTAAGTTATCTCCAGGGATTACAAAATATAAACCCATTTTACACCAATTTTGTATGAACTACACACCTCTGTAGATGATATTTTATTTCATTGCTTAAACTGATCACTATGATAAGCTTCAGCCTACAAATTTGATGCCAGTGGACACCCATTTTTCTTCATGGTTTGAAAAAGTTATAGTCAGCATTGTGTAAGTATATGATCATGAATGATTTGTCAATATCTGATATGCTAGAAAATTTCAGCAATATTTCTTTCATTTCATGTCTAGCAGCAAATCGTGCTAACAAGCTCTAGCTTCTAGAACTGTTTTAAGGTGTTTTATACACTGATTCCTGTCACCTATAATGTACATTAGGTACACATATTCAAAGTATGATACACGTGGAGGCAGACTGGAGTAACTTACTCTTTTTTCTTGCAGTAGAAACATACTGTATTCTTCATAAAATTACTTCACTCTTACGAAAATAGTTGGGATATGAATTCGTAACTTCAACAGCCAAGCATTCGCTCCATATTTCTAGTTATGTCAAGGGTCCTGTTGATGTTATAGCAACAAGATTCTCCTTCTAAATGACTTTGTAGAACTTGTTGTTGTGTTTTATTGGAGGTTTTTAGTTCAGTCCTTAATCTAATCTATGCTTCAGCCTCTATGTCTGCTGCCTGTGGTCACATATATATGACAAAATATCTTCCTTGTAGTCGCCATTCTGTAGAAGTATATCATAGTGGCAACAATCTGCATCTACAGGAACTGCAAAACCCCCTTGTGATGTGTCTCGTGTTATATTATATTAGTTAGTTGGAACTGTGATGTGCATTGAACTGTGGCATCATCACATTGTTGATGGCTAAAACACTAGATACTGTAAAATGTACATCAACAAAGAAAAAATAAAGTTGGACAGTCCTGGCTTGTTGGAATCATTATATTATGTTCTATGGTAGGTTATTAGACATACGCATTGTACTATTGTATCACGCGGTAGTTACTACTTTTACATGTATTGTACCATATAGTACCATAGCAGAAATATTATAAAAAAAATTTATGATATTGACGTCATATTTTTTGACAGTGCAGAATAACCACGCTTTTGTCGCAGCTCTCACAAAATTTGGATCCGCCAACATCATAAAAAGTTTGTATGACGACCATGCTAAAATTACGGGAATTTTAGGATATTGAAGGCTGTTGATATCATGAGACAATATCATAAAAGATATTATGATGGATTTTTCTATATTATACTTCGCATACACACATAAATAAAATTATATCCTAAAACAGTTGGAAAAATCACATTCCTGTCCCAATGCTAAAAATGTTTTCATCCCAACACTCTCATCTCCACACCTGCATCCCCATGCTGCTTTGCGTACCCATCCTCATGCTAAAAGGAAAATCATGCTCCCATCCACATGCTACCGTTCACTCCCATCCACATGCTCCTGTCCACATGTTCTCATTCACACGCTCCCTTGCTCCAGTCCACATGCTCCCATCTCCATGCTTCTATCCACACACTTCCATCTCCACATTCCCATCACTGCACTCCCATACACACACAGATATTGATCATGTTCTCAAATCTCAATGCTACCTTAACAACACTAACTTACACACCATCACAATGCTGCATTCATGGTGTTCAAAATTCCAGCATAGAATTGCTGTTGTTGGATAGCCACCGATTAAATAAGACTGTGTTTTATTTTAATATTGATGATGCTACAGCCCTATGATAGCATCCCAATATGTAATGGGATTTTACATAATGGACACCAACTCTATGAATTTTCTACTTCAAGTGGGATAACCTCAAGTGCTGTACTCCTACTTTGAAAGGGGTCGGCTATTCGAAGCATCTTCCAAGTTGTACTTAATGCGGTGTCGCACACAAAATGTGACACTGTATTCAATACCATGCCGTCCACAATAGCATGTAAAATATATTATCCCATCCCCTAAACCCACTGTGCAATAGGCCCTAAATGTCTGGACAGCACATTATGCCCTAAAAATCAGAACACGCAGCAGGTCCTTATGCCTGACTGCTCCTTCTCACACTAGCTTCGCACAATGCAACACTGTACTGGACACATCATAGTACTCCATCTGGGACCAGGATCCCAATCACATACCTTACCACCTCTGAGGCGTGCAGCATCTGCCGCGACAGAGAGTTGTGTTCCTTTCTAATATATAAAGTGTTTTTTATATTTTTGTTTACATGAGTCAGTATGACCCACCATATAACGTACAATTTGGAAGATGCTCCAAATAGCTATCCTCATACTGGACTCCCAAATATACTCCCTCCAAGATTTCTTACGACAGGTAGACATCTATCAATATCAAATATGATCTGTAAACTGAAAAACAGGTACTAAGGCATGTTTTACTATTAGTCACCTTTAATTAGTAGAATTGGGGAATGATGCCATCTCTCTAAAGTTATTACTTGGTATCAAAAGACAAATAATTCTGAAAAAACCTGTGAATGTCCCATGTGAAACAAGTAGCTGAAGGAGGAGGAGGAGGAGAAGGAGGAAAAATATTCTCAATTATAATACAACTAAGCTTTTAAAAAAGCTTGATAAATTATCCAATCACAATAACAGTTGTCTAACAAATGTATGCATAACAACTTTAGTGTTGAGCTGGTTCTTTTAAATCAATTGTTCAATTATGGAACCACCAATAAACAACCAAATGAATATTATTCATTGCGAAACTATGGCACGAAGTAACCTATCATATTGCAGCGCTACCACCGCAGTTCATCTACCCTTGCGCGAGAATCTACCGGTCTCCTCTCAAGGATGCGAGTGGAAAAGTCCCTTGGATGTTGTGGCAGCCTCAATCTTGGCGTTTTGACCATCAATCTTGGCGTTTTGACCATCAATCTTGGCGTTTTGACCATCAATCTTGGCGTTTTGACCATCAATCTTGGCGTTTTGACCATCAATCTTGGCATTTTGTCCACCAATCATGTGGGCTGAGGCAGTAAAACCAACTGCAGCAAGACTGACCATGAGTGCAGCGAGTCCGAGCATCTTGGAGTCCAGAGATTGCATCTCGGACTTCATGCTAGATTCCAGAGATTGTATCTTGGAGTCCAGAGCCTTGGCCCACTGGGGTGTTTTCTCCTGTGGCGAAAGATCAACAGTCGATTTGTAGACACGCCGTTCTTGTGTCTTCTTCTTGTTCTTGAGAAACGCGGTACTGTTGCCAGTCCCACCGCCCCGTTGAGCACAAAGACGAGTCATGCTGCGGCGACTATTAGCGACGAGGAGGAGGCGTCGAGGAACGTGGGAGGAGAACATCATTATGTTTCGTAGGATCGGGTCTGGTGCGGATAGGCAGCTTCTTTCTTCACACTGTCACAACAGTATGACAAAAAGATGACGATCAACAATTGACTGCTGGTCTGAGAAGGTCGGTCAACCGTGGAGGCGTTGACCGCGCTGGAAACGTGCAACGTGCTCGTTGTTTCGTTGTCTTCAAACAGAACAGTGTCTTATTTGTCGCCGAGACTTCTTCCACAGAATCTCACGGACGATATCGCATCACCGTATACGATACCATCACATCACCTAAAACTCCCACGTAGCGCAATACTACGAGTAATGGCGACAACAGCCTTCAATATCATAAAAAATCCCGCAATTTTAGAGTGGTCATGATAAAAACTTTTTATGATATTGGCGAATCGGAATTTCGTGCGTGCTGTGACAAAAGCGTGGTTATATTTTGCAATGTTGAAAAAGATGACGTCAATATCATAAAAATGTTTTATCAAGATTTTTTCTTGAAAAAATCTTAGTTTGTCATTATTTGAGAATCAAGATTTTTTCTTGAAAAAATCTTAGTTTGTCATTATTTGAGAATTTTTTGTCAGGTTCTCCATAGTGAGACACTTTTTTCACTTTTCGCAATTATTGGTAACATCTGTTTGTTTCCTTGTACTTTACCTGTAAATATGCTGTTTTCGTGTTCGACAGGCATGGGTAGTTTTAGTCTTTTAATCTGAGGTTACCTTTAAAAATATATCTAAACTCAACATAAAGCATAGCCAAAAATTCTTGTACGTATTATTTACAATGTGTAACTGGTCACCAAAAAATGGTTTCAACGTAAACGGCGGTAAAAAATTAAAATATGTATCTAATTCAGCCTACCGCGATTGTGCAAGGCAAAGCACTAAAAAAGTCGTGCCCGTGTGTGCGGCGCGCACGCTAACTGGCGGCCACTGTTATATTATGTTCTTTTTAACGAAACAAGGCAAATTCCTTTTTGCGGGCTCCAGCTGCCGCTAAAAAATCTTGCAGCGGCTGCTTGTAATGATATTTCTGCTATCGTCATACGTAATACGGTATCGTACAATGCATGTAAAAGTAACTATCATACTGCGTGACACAATAGTACAATACAATACGTATGTCTCACAAATACAGTAGAGTATAATATTATGAACTCAACAAGCAAGGCCTGTCCATATTTGTTTTCTCTTGTTGATGTAATTTTAGAGGATCTAGTGTTTTGGCAATCCGCAATGGTATGATGCCACAGTTCAATGCACATCATAGTTCTCATCTAACTAATATACTATACCACCAGCCTCATCTACACAACACAAGGGTTTTTTTGCAGTTCTTCTAGATGCAGAGATTGTTATCACTTCACTATGACATACTTCTACACAATGGCGACTACAAGAAAGATATTTTTGTCATGTATATGTGGCCACAGGTAGCAGACATAGAGGCTGAAACATAGATGAGAGTAAAGGATTGGATACAAAAACCACCAACATAACACAAAGGTGAGTTCTACAAAGTCCTTTTAGACAGAGAATCTTGTCGCCATGACAGCGACAGGACACCTGACATAACTAGATATAGGGAGCAACTTTTTAGATGTTGAAGTTATGAATTCATATCCCAACTATTTTCAAAAGTATGAAGTATTTTCTCTTTATGTAGAATACAGTATGATTCTACTGCAACAAAACGGAGCAAGTTATTTCAGTCTGCCCCTACATATATCATACTGTGAATATGTGTACCTAATCTACATTAGAGGAGACAGGTATCAGTGGATAAGGCACTGCAATATAGTTTCAGAAACTAGAGCTTAGCACTATTTGCCGCTAGACAATAGATTTTTTGATTGCTAATGTATGTATTAGTAGCCATTTGTGGACCCCCCCATCTATTGACCCCACCTCACAGTCCGTAGATCCCCCTTAAAGTCAATAGACTCGACTGTATTTTAAAATAATCATTTGTAGACCCCCCAGTTATATGACTGACACGGGGGAGGGGGGTTATAGACTGTCACGCGGAGCCTGTAGACTTTCATGGAAAGAGGGTCTACAGACTGTTACAGAGGGTCTATATAAGGGTCTATAGACCAATAGACTTGCCATATCATGAGATTAGTTAGAAAACGTATGAATCATGTACAAAATAATTATATTACCTAATCTCATTCATGACTTGTGTGACTTTTATAGTAATGTAAATATCTATGTCATTTTTAAATCTAAATTGATGATGTTAAAAAGCTATCACTATCACAAGAATTTTTAATCGTCTAATTTTCCCACCATTTAACTTTTAGCTGGGGGGGGGGTCTATAGACTGTGAGGTGGGGTTTATAGATTGGGGGTCTACAAACCGCTAATTGTTAGAAGATCAAGGCCATATAGTTTTATCTGACACCCCAACCATACAATCAGGATGATGGTGTGTATTGTAGAGAATTGAAAGTGGTGAATGTGGAGCTTGTTTGCACCGCCTTCCCATGAAGAGCATCTATCTAGTAACTAAGACATCACATATGAACCTGTGCAATTGACAATTGTTATTTTCTTCATAGTGGTAATGTAATATTTACTTGTGTTTGAAATCAACTCTTTTTAATAGAAAAAAGAGGAATATGATATGCCACGTGAGACACCAATAATATCAGAATAAGGTACCTTGGAAGATGGTTACAAGGTGGGCTGAGGGAGGGGAAGTTGCTGCAACATTATTTGAGGTAGAGTATTTTTTGCTTGTGTGTTCCATGTGCATGGGGCTGGTACGGGGGCAGTGTCAAAATTAATAGGAAGTAGCATCAACGTTATTTTTTGGACATGAATTTTTTTGAGCTACGTACTAGTTGTTTTGTTAGTCCTTGTCCGAGTAACGATTTGAGGACTGGAAATCAACAAAAAGAAAGGTACGATATCTTAAAAAAAATAACTATTACGAGCAAAGTTAGACCTTCTTCGCGATGACAATATTACACGAACCATATTATCTTTACGTGTAATATAATAAAGGTAAATCCATCATAAAAAAGTTTTATGATATTTTCAGGCATATATCAGCAAACATTAGGTACATAGTCTAGGAAATCTCTTGCATAGGTATCTAACAGATTTACGATACCATCACGAAAACAATTCTACAACAGCCAAGAAATGCATGCAAAGCATGAACAAGGCATGCAACACAACTGTGTTGCAAATAACAGCACCAATCTCTCTTCATCCTCACAATCCTTTCACTCAGCTTCTGGAAAGCTGAATTCTGCTTCACTCCACCATCGATTGTTTGTTTTTTTACAACAGTAAGTACCGCCGTTGTTTGAGCAAACAACCTTGGCGATTGTCTCCCTTGCTCTCGGGCGCTGTGGTACAGTGGTGGGCATTGGTTGTCACAAGAAGTGTAGCAGGTCCTTCCATCAAGGCACTATTCCCTCGATAGTGGATGGGGATCATCTCACCTCCAACGCAGTCACTCCTCCCATGTTTGCTGGATGATCGTTGAATTCCCAACACCCTTCAACACAACACATTCCAATTACTTGGTTACCTCCAAAAACCGACCTTGATAAACATCTGCACCTTCACGTGCACTCAGCACCTCTCTGACAGGGGCCCAACAAAGCACACCACTGAGAATACCACATCCATGTTCTTGAAACAAGACCACGACATTGGGTCGAGTGATACCCTCAATCGATTTCAGGGAGATCACAGGACACTCCCAATTAAGAATCCGCATGAACACAACCTCCCAAGCCCAGGATCCTGCTCCTGTCCTTGTGACCCTCACCAATCCAATCCTTGCCTACCACCACAGAACACGACAGCAACAAAACATTACTGAGCTCTCTTTCGAGCTCACAAAATGTACAATTGCACACACACAAAATGATTACTCACACTTCTCATTCCTCTTCATATGCAATTGTGTCCAGTACCATCAATGACACTGCCAACGAATCGGTGTATTCCATGCCACCAAAAACCGCACCTGCATCATAACCATGAATGATTACAAGGAAGCAGCCCACCACATCAACCACGTGGTGTTCGCCCGCTGGACAAAGGTTGGATACCGTGCCCCCTCATCCACTATCACCAACAACGCCCCCTTCAGGGGTATGATTGTGGCAACAAAGGCACTGTGCCTACGAGCATTCTACTTACCACTCATGGTGTCAACTGATGATGGCCAAGAACTTGCCTTTGGCACTGCAAGCAACAACGCCCTCACGCCCGAGCCTACAACAGCTCACGTGGACATTTTCAAAGGCTTCTTGGTGATGACAAAGAAGCAGGATGCCCCCACTGACATGGTCTTTGGTGACACACCAATTGATGCTTCCACCACAGCCTTGGCCACCCTCCTCCCACAAACCGTGTGGAACCGCACCAACGATCTGCCCATGGACATCTTTGTCGCACGAATTCCAGTTGTCCTCCCCATTCCGGGAGGCGTTCTGCAAGTCCACCTCAGAAAACTCATCGAGCAGATGGTGGAGTCCTCCATGGTCGAGTTTGCAGGCAAGCATGCTGAAAAATAGATGTTGCAATTTCAGGCCTACTCACCGGAGTTTACCCAAGCATACGATGGGAATGCCGCCCTTGCTCCATTCCTCCCCAAGGGAGGCAAGACACAAATTGCCTCACTGTATATCAAGTTTGGCACACCTGACGAGGAGAACGAGGGGGTTCGCACTGGGGAAGCAAAACTTTGTAGCAACTATGCTGCCCTCTCAATTGATGCAACGACCTAAGCAAATGATCCCCTTGGCCTTGAGGTCAACATGGGCGTGACAGGAGGAAATTACCCCACCCAAAACCAAGCTCCTGTGAGTGCCACGACCATAGCGGCAGCAAAGGCTGACAAACTCCAAGCTGTGAAATATCAGCAGCAGGCACAGCTCCTACTCATACGTGCAATCGAGCACAATGGTAGGCTTGCTCCACCGAAATTGATGGGGGTGGCCGACCTAGTCTTCAGCTGCTCCAGCAAGGCGGATATGATTTCCACCTTCATGTCCGGATACCTTTCACTTGCAAGAAAGACGACAGCAAGCCAAGATTATGTTAGTAGGAGTGTCAACCTCCCCAAGCTACAGAGTGTCACCAAGGCCTACTTTGGTACAGGTCAGTGGCACTCCCCAAAAATACTCCATCTCACTGAAAAGAGTCTTGAAGGCACTTGCCATCTCATATTCATCCCAGACACAGTCCAGAGCCTCGCTCAAAAAGGGAAGGACTCTCACAAGGCAATAGCTGAAGAAGCCTTAGGCGAGTTGGCAGAAAAGAGGACAAAACTCAGTACTGAGTTCACTCCAGTTGAAACCATTGGTGGCTTTGATGACGTCCTCAAGACTCTAGCCAATTTTATTGGATTCCTAGCTATGTGTGACTTTGACACTGAGTACAAAGGTCCCCACACTCAGACACTTGTCCAGTATGCCTTTGACATCAAGGACCTCATCACGGGCCCGAATGCCAAGGAATGGATCAAGGAGCACAGAGGCACTCCTGAGGAAGTCAAGACGGCTCTCTACATCATCAACGGGATGTCAAATATCCTCCTTGAGTTAGTGAAGGGAAGCCTTGACATCATCCAGCAGAACTATGCCATGTCAAATGAATGGTCCAAAGTAGACATGACGGCGCATATCAAGGCCTGCCGCCAGTTTGACAAACTACGCAAAAAAGTAGCGGAGGTCCTCGAGGGAAGCATTTCTGCCCCAGATACACCCCTCTGAGAAAACTCCTCAGCAAAACAATTGTTCGAGCAAAAGGAAACACTGCTCCTCAAGCAAAAGTTGGGGCTTGCAAAACCTCCTCCACATGGCATCACACCAGAGCACAACACGACTGGTGGCATTCCCGCCGAGTACCTCAAATGGGCTCCATCTACTCGCCTGCACTCGCCAGACAACAAGCGTACCAAAAATCACAACGATCCCACCAACCTGGGTAGTGACGGGCTTGATGGCTACGTCATCTGCCCACAGCTCACTAGGATGTCGACACTTTCTCCGGGTATCAACGGTAAACGCCCGGGAACGGACTTTGCCATCTGCAAGAAGCTCTACCGCAAGGGCCTCCGCTGTGAGCATGGGGCCACCTGCAACCACAGACACAAACACCCTAAAGACCTTCCCCTTGACAAGGCATAGCTCCTCTGGGACACAATCAAAGCAAACGCAGAAGGCATCAAATGGAATGATAACCATGTCACCGCAGAGGTTATGGCTACAGCAGAATTCACCGTCTGACGTAGCGGCCCCTGGGGGCAAACCACAAGTACCCTCGCTGCAGCAATTGCGGCAAGGAACGCTCACCTGCAGGTAGGACAGCCGACACCATCACAGTCCATCAACAAGTTACAACCACAGGGTGATGGGGGTCCTGCAATAAGTAGCCTTTCATCTTTATACAACCATAAAATAAACACTGGTACTCAGCTCCACACACTTCTAGCAACACTCATTCTACACAACAAGACAAGTCGCCTCCTTCCTATACAACCCCTATAGGGACACCACTTGTCAAACCCCTACATACTTCAGTGCCCACCCTCACAATGAGCAAGTTGTGCACAGACGCACTCAACTGGCTCTTACACCCCAAACTCACCCCCAAACTCACTCCCGCTAATGTCGCACGACCCCGCCGACACTGTAGGGGTACCAAGCGCAACATTTCCCTTCATGAATACTGAAAGACACATTTAGGAATTGACTCCACCCTTTCCACAGACCAGAGAATAGGTAAGCACAATGACACTCCAATGTTCATTACATTCCCACCGGACAGACTATGCCCCAGGGCCACTGTCCCATCTCCTATAACATAGCGCGCCATGGACTTTGGACAAATCTCTCACACTCATGTCTGTCAACAAGAGGCTGCCTTTCAAACTGTACTTATCTGCCTCTTTAGGAGCAGATACCTGGACAGCCCTTTCCTCACTTGCCTACAGGGCACCCATCCTCTCATAGCCCATCTAAGTTCCACGATCGAACACTTCACAGTCCTACGACAGTATAACACTGACTGGGAAAAACAGCTCTGCATTCCCACAATAAGAAAACAAAACTTCTTGGCCTGTCTACTCCACTATGACGGCCGTGCTGGGGATGTTATGAGATATGCTGGCAATAACTACACAGGAGAGTACCGTGACATTACGACTCGTGTTGAACACCTCCGTGGTAAAGTTGATGATGAGCTCCTTACTCATTATGTTCAACTAATGACAACCGGCACACCAGCTAGATTTGTTGCTGAAACCGCAGTTGAGACAATGTCATGCTTCACTGGCATCAAGGCAACCATCCCGCAATCAACTGAAAACTCCCACAAGTCACAGCCACCATGAACAAGGAAGAACGGAATTGTTTCATTGTTCCGTTCCCTTCGTGGATTGCACAGTTCCTACCAGATGTCTTCTTTACGCCTCAATACATCCACCAGAAACCAAACAAAAAAGGTAGACAGGTCTTTGATGGATCAAGACAGTACACACTCACATAAACTCAGGTTAATATGATGACATCCACAAGAGAAGGTGTGGAGCTCGACTGTCTTTTTGGCCGCACCTTCGATAGAGTGCTTGTCCAGATTTGGAACTTGTATATAACATATCCAACAAGCGACATCATACTTCATGCGAATGATATGAAATCATGCTTCCGACAGCTTAAACATCGCCATGGTTGTGCAGGGGCCTTCAGTTACATCATGCTGACACCCTACCTCCAATGTGGCCTTACCTTTTGAAGTGACTTCTCTCCTGCATCATGGGAGATCTGTCATCGAATGGCAGAACAACTGTCAATAAGCTTGTTTGATGGTGACACACTTGTGGAGAAACATCGCCAATATCTTGACCAGTTGCAGTGGGGCCCCCACCTTGGCAAACACACCACCTTCACACCAGCTAAACCATGCACCCTCCACAGGGGAGTCCTTGGCTCCTCAGGAAGGCCCACCAACACACCACATTACTTTTTTGTAGATTACGAGATATGCGCTGAAGTGCATGACAGAGGACGTATTCTCCGAGACATTGCAGCAAGTCTCGAGTTCATCTTCCTTCTACTGGGAGAATCAAATCTTGCCCACCGCCAAGATCCTGTCTCCTGGGACAAACTCCTAGAACTATGGATCAATTACCACAATGTTATCTTGGGCCAATATATTAACACATGGAAAATGATTGTGGCCATTCCAGACCCATACATGCATGAACTCAATACCATGTTGACTCATTGGCATACAGGATGACGATTCCTGAAATTGAGCCGCTTCTGGGGAAGCTTGACCATGCTACTTTGTCACTTCATTGGCTTCGGCATCTTCTCAGCCACCTCTATACCTTGCTTGCAACTGACCTGGGAGCTATTAGAGCTTACCTCAACCAGTCGAGCAAGACCTTTTGTCAACTCATGAAACTGGCAAAAGCTGACATTGCCCTCGATCCCAAGGTATCCTTCTATGCAAAGGCCGAAACTGCCCGCCGGGTGCACAAATCAAAGACACAGTAGGTTTTGCTACCATCCGCGCGGGACAAGCTCAATCTCATAAGGAGGGCCCTACTCGACCAATCAATACAAAAACACTCACCCATAGCCCACCTCATAAAACGGGGACCAGATGCCACAGCGTGGGGTGATGCCAGCCTAGCTGCCATGGATGGTTACTCCTTGGACATGGGGTTCTGGTGGTACTGCCACCTTCCAGCAACAATTTGCAAGCGGACTCTTTGCCATATCCAAGATGGCAAAGATGGCAGATTAATCAGTATCAAAGTGCTGTAATATGCTACTATTCTGCTCAACCATGATGCTCCTATCCACTTCTGGTGTACACAAGATGCCAGACCTATACGGGATATCATGTACCCCACTGTCATCCTGCTAGCAGACAATAAAGCTGCTGAGGCATAGACAACAAAAGGCTGCAAAGCATCCCTTGCAGAAAGAGCACTGGGGTGTATCCAGAGCGCTCTCATAATCCGTCTGGTGGGAATTACTATGGACTATGTCACAACTGGCGACAATCACATCGCTGATTTTTTATCACGTATTACAAGTGAAACGTTAACTTCCTCCAGGCCATGTGGGCCGTTAACCTCCTACGTGGCAAAACAGTGCTGGGACAGAACATTTGGTCCTCCATCAAGGCATACCTACAAGCCGCAACCAAACTTCTCCAGGACGGTGGTTACAGGCACGACCCCCTTGCTGATGACAACAACACTCACACCAAGCAAATACTCCATCACTTACAATGGTATGAGTCCGTTCCGAACCTACGTGAACACATTACCGATGCTATGCTCGATGAATGCTTCCGTCGTTGCAATATAGCTCCACGGGATTCCCTCGAGGACTGCTTCTATGATTGGCTAGCACTGGGCCGATATACCGGCTTCCGGTGAAGCGAATGGGCCCAATCACGGAAGCTCTCCTACAAACACATCGCGGATGATCCTTCCCTCCCGGCATGCACCATGATCGTTGATGATTGGACATTCTTTGACAAAGCCGGTCATTGCCTAGACAAAAGCCTCCCTGATGCCACCATGGCATGGCAGGTGGATATAAAATGGTGGGTTCAGAAGAAAGGCCAGTGCAATGATGTCATCAGCTTCCGGCACGACACCACAGATGACCAATGGTTTGCAGTCCAGGCGGCATGGCACATCTGCTCTCACGCACGCCAACTCTGCATTCCCTTGCATGAGCCAATAGGCAAATACCTCGACCACAAGCAAAATCGGATCGTGTTCCTGAACACACAGGAGCTGGAAACCCTGCTGCGTTCAATCGCGTTGACGGTCACCGGTATCACGGATCCGGCCGTTCTCAACCAACTCTATGGCCTGCACTCTGTCCGAGTGACTGCCTGCAATGAACTGGCACATCTGGGGGTTGCCAATTCACTTATTCAGAGACGTCTGCGTTGGAGCAGCCTCACCTTCCTTGACTACTTGCAAAACACAGTTTATGCTGCACAAAGCACTGCTTGTCGTTAGCCATCAAAGTTCCCCCTCATGACCAGGACCTTTGGAAAAATCTTCTGGCCTCTGGCAAGAGCACCTTCTCTAGCTTGGGACCACAGATATCTCGTCCCCATACAGGGGGCACCATGGCTTATAGTCAACCACCTTCCGTATAATTCATACCTACACCTCCGAAGCAGTCCACGGCTCACATGTTCTCTATGTGCCCTTCGTAGAATGACGGTCCTCTCTCCTACCACCTTTGGAGAGATACCTGACATCACAGAGCACATGTATCCACTACACCCTGGGTCATACTAAGGGCCTCATGGGACTCTGTCCAGGCACTTGCAGGAAATACTAAAAACCACAACAAAGGGAAATTTATAATATAATCGAGGTTGAGGGAACTTACTCATTCATATAATAGTATAATAATGGAAACAACTAATAAGTGAAATAAATCTATAATAGACAATTATTTTGATGCAATTATGCGTCAATAGCATGATAGTGAGTGTTTCAGAACTTAATAAATGAATATTAACATGACCAACATTGACGGAATACTCATGATCATGCATAAATGGCTTAATAAATTCAATACACAACAAATAAGACAATCACCGCAAGATAAGACAATCGCCGAGAAATAAGACTATTACCGAGTCTCGGAAATAGTATTATTTCTGGGCAATAGTCTTATTTCTCGGAGAAGGCTTATTTTTCGGAAATAAGATGCATGTCTACGTAGGAATAGTAAATATTGACATAGCACTCGGGAATAGCCTTGTTCCTCGGGAATAGCCTTATTCCTCGGAAATAGTCTTATTTATAGTGCTATTGCCGAGATATAAGCCTTTTCCGAGAAATAAGACTATTTCCGATGTAGCACGACTTACTTTGAACAAGTACTTTGCTGCATAAAACAAAATAAAAACGTATTGTATGGTACTGTCACACGGACGACAAGGAAATTTCATCAGATACCATAACCTGTCTGATCATGATGTAATCCATCTCTCTTTAGTTGCGATTAAATTATATAATATAAGTACTTCCTACTAAGTTTTTATGCTTGCTTTAGGTCCCTTGACATAGACAAGTTCCCTCAACCTCATCCAAAAAACTAGCTAGAACCCTTCTACAGGGACCGTATTCATTTCTGTACAATGCACCACTACAGCTCAGATCACAAGAGCATGAGCACACAGATACTCCGACCGGTCATTCCTTTCTTTCTTCCATGTTCCTGGACCATGGCCCTATGTTGATTACTATGTCACAACCCTCCCCAATGTGTCACCTCGTTCCACCACCTACTCTGGCTCCACAACAGTCACATGATGGATAGCAGAGACACTTTGCGTTCAGGATAGGTCGGCATTAGTACCTATTGCATAAAACCAACCTAGTATAGTACGTCAGTTACACCATTTGAGATATCCCTCTTGTAACTATCAAGATTTTTTCAAAATCTTAGTTGTGTTGGAAACTGAGCCATTTTCTCTGTCGTCTTCTTCTTCTTCTTCTTCTTCTTCTTCTTCTTCTTCTTCTTCTTCTTCTTCTTCTTCTTCTTCTTCTTCTTCTTCTTCTTCTTCTTCTTCTTCTTCTTCTTCTTCTTCTTCTTCTTCTTCTTCTTCTTCTTCTTCTTCTTCTTCTTCTTCTTCTTCTTCTTCTTCTTCTTCTCCTTCTTCAGTGAGACAGTTTTTTCACTTTTTGCCAAAACAGGTACTCACCAATTATTTGATGGTAACTTAACTTTAAATAATTAATTTTTCGGATGGGCATACATGGGTAGTTATGATGTTTTATGTCCTGTTTACCTTTAAAATTATATCTTACTATAAAAGGGCACGATCGCGAGCGCAGTGCGCGCGAAGTGCATGAGGCTCTCGCGCCCACTTTTAAAATGTCTACATGAATCAGGCGCGCACAGTGCTTGCCCCAACAACTACAATTTAATTAATCGTAGACAAGCCACTTTAAAATGTCTCTATGAATCGCATACTGTCTAGCTCACTACAAAAAATGTTGCAACCGCTGCTAGTAATAGTAGTATTAGGCCATTCGCCTTGGACTGG